>JARFNW010112410.1:0-12701 GCA_031763155.1 Dirona albolineata
AGACGACTACCAACAATGGCTGGAGGAGAAAGGAGTGGAGATGTGACGACATATCATACGATACTACTACTACTACTCTCATTTCTATAGTGAATTCTTGTGGTCAATAATTTTTGATTAACTTAACCGCAAACAATTTCATTCGTCGGAAAATACTAGTTAATGTTTTTAATTAGCTAAACGCGTTAATTTTGACTTTTGGATGTGAATGAAACATTAGCAGACAACACTCTTTATTACCATGGATACATCACACATCGATCATCTAGAAAATACAATTTTAGATGACATTTGACTGTGACGACCTACGATTAACATCGGTTTAAAACAGATATGCTTGGTATATTAAGGGGTTATAATACACATTTTGCCTCTTATCGTGAACTATATTGACGACGGCAGCCGCACGTCCTAAAGTCGGTGCTGTGTCCTTGGTAAATATAATTCACGATAAAAGTCAACATTTGTAACTACTAAAAAAGGTAAGGATTAACTTCAACCATCTTGGGATTGTGGCATAATTGATTATACAAAATTGGACACATAAAAAGAGTTTGGACACGTTAACTTGACATCACAAATCAAATAAATATAGTCATTCATTAAATATTCACTAATCAAGGGCGCAATTAATGCAGATCACGGAATTATTTTTTTCGTGAAATGAAGTGACTGGCGCATACTGTTATGATAGAAACATAGGATAATAATATTCTCTATGATAATAACAATAACATTAATAAAAACAACAACAACAACTTTCTTTCTTTCTTTATCATTTCCTTTCTACCTTTCGGTGTAAAGGTTAAGTGCGGACGAATGTTCGCCATTGATCTTTATCCAGATCCTTCCTCTTTGCATCCATATACCTACACCCCTCTTTTCTATCCCTTCTGATATTGTTCATTGCCATACTTGCTCTGGTCTACCTCTTGGTAATTTACCTTGTTACCTACATTCTAAAATTTGTTTCGGAATTCTATTTTCATTCATTCTATTTGCATGCCCAAACCATCTAAGTTGATCTCTCTCTATTTTATTTTCGAAGCCTTCTGCATTTACTTCATCCCTTATTCTAGTGTTTCTAATTGTATCTCTTCTTGTTTTACCTATTGATCTTCTGATAAATTTCATTTCTCCTGCTTATAACCTACTTTTATCACTGCTATTTAGAGTCCAGGATTCACTTCCGTATGAGTGTTGGACAATATATTGAATTATAAATAGAAATTTTAGTTTTTGTTGTAAGCTCCCTTTCCTAATAAAAGTATTCCCTAATTGACTATAGACTTTAGTTGCTTTGGAAATTATTTGATTTATTTCTTCTTTTAAACTACAGTTAGAATTGATAATCACTCCTAGGTATTTATAGGTATCAACTTGCTCTAATACTTCTCCATTTAGTTTAATTTCATGGCTGTTTTGTTCTCTACTTATTATCATAGTTTTTGTTTTCTTTGAGTTGATTTTTAGTCCTTTTTTTATAAGTTCTCTATTGAGAATACTAATATTATATTGTAAATCCTGACGTGTTTGTCCAAATACTACTAAGTCAGCTGCAAAAGCTAACATTTTTTGTTGGACTGGTAACATTTTCCACATGCCTACACTAAGTTGCCTCATTCCCTTGCACTGTTTTGAGATTGTAATCATAAGTATTATAAACAATAATGGGCTTAGAATACACCCTTGTCTAACACTTATGATGCCGTAACAATAACAGTAATCACCAAGAAGAAAATATCAAAAAGTTAAATATGTATATGAATAGCTGAAAGGAAACAATCTATAATGGGCTAACATTCTCTAAGAACAAAAGTAACTTAATCTTTGTGATCCATGTGGCAATATCAATATTTTATAATCAAAAGCACCAATTAGATGAGTACTTCTATCATCTGATCCATAGCATGTAAATCTATTGCAAAGTCACCATGGAGAACCAAAATCTTTAGTTTCAAGGTTCTATAGAAACCTTACCAACAGCTTCACAATTGGATGCAACCTTTTGTCTCTTCACTGCATATGGTCGATCCGTCCATGGCGTTATTTTATTTTCTGGGTCAAGTTCACGCAGTTTGCGTAAAAATGCTTTGTACTCTCCCTTTAGATGACCAATACGTCGGCTAAATTCTTCAATCTGTTGATCTCGGTAACAAGGCACTTCCATTTGCTGTGGAGTATACAAAATTAAAATTTAAAGGTAGTATTGATACAGTAGTCTCTGTCTTAAGAGCATGGTCCTTAACAGATGAGAAAACCGTGCTCTGCAGCAAAATTCACTATACAGGAAAGTAAATGTAGGAATAATAAAAACGTTGAATACAATTAAAAACATAGTGTTAAACAATGAAGCTTGTGCAATGTGTTGTACATTCAATCCTTTGCAATAATCAGTCGGGGTATCTATCAAAGTGCTAAAACAAGAATTACGGGTTTGGGCACAATGTATGCATGCAATGGACAAGTTTGGAAACATTGCAAGTCTTGTGACCAGATTTCTTACAGAGACAGTTGAATTCAATCTTTTTTATTGGATTTTGTTTCTATGTCAGCATGACAGGTTTGCTTTTGGGCAGAGTCAATCTGAATTGCTCTTAGGCAGAGCGTTCTTAGCCTGAGACCACTGTATGAGCATTATAATATGTATACACTCAAGAACTTAAAAATATGAAACTAACGTAATCAGATACATCTTTGCTGGTCCCTTTACTTATATTTCTAATTACATTAAAGTGAAATATTTTGAGAAAACTGAAACATCTATTGCATATCTAAGATATATAATTCTTTTACCTTGACATAGAACTCAATATCTCTGGTTATTGATGGCAGCCATTTCTTCACGTCTTCAGGTGTAGTGAGACTCTCCTTTAGGAAATACAATAAATATCTATATATTATATTGTATGCTTTTATGATGTTAACCATACATGCTGAACAACAAAACTATGTTGTGCATATATAGAAGTCAATGACATCATATTTTCTAAAACTTGTACCATTAACCCACCAGTGAAGTTCATGCAATATTTGTGCAGGATGTCTTAGATCTAATCATTCCTTGGGTATAGATCACACAATTTTTCATAATGACCTTGTGCACTTGTTATCTTTTTTTGCCTTTCTTGCGACAAATGCAAGAATCAGTGCAAACGTAAGCAGAAGTCACTCTACTTTCCCATCTATATATTGACCATTATATAAAATCCCAGTACAACATTAAAAAAATAGCTTTTAAACTGTTCAATTTCTAACAAATAGAAATTAAATCAAAACATGCTTACCAGCCTTGGCCGAGGAGGTCTTTTTTTGAGTTCCTCTGAAAATATACAGCAAAGATGGAAACAATTTTTAAAAGGGTATACTAGCAGCTATCCAACCGCTATCAGATATACTCACTTAACCGATGGAGTTGCTTGAGATATATTGAATGGTGACACAGTTCCTAGTTTCCTGCTGGATTGGAGGCATATATTCATCTGACGACATACCTCACTTATTTATCTGGCATTTACAGTCAAAACAAACGACATCGGATGCTGATAGTAGATTGAAGTATTATATGTATATGCAGTATCATGCAGCATGAATTTTATAAATCAACACATCAAAAGTAAACCCAAGGCAGACAAAAATGTATAAAAAAATGTTGATATATTTATTCATTTCTCAGTCATTCTGTAATAATAACACTAATACTAATACCACTAGAAATAGTAATTGGTTTGAAGCTCATAATATATGAACGGTATCAATAATAATGTAATAATATACAAACAATGGCAAGAAAACACCGATTTTTATCATTATTCAGAAATTCAGCCATACAACATCCCAGAGCCAGAGGTAGTATTAAAATTATTGAGATATAACTTTACTGACTCAGTTCCACAACCAATAAAAAGAGTGATGTTTGGGTAACAAACTGACACTAATAGTAATATTTATAATAATATTAATAATGTTATTTGATATGAGAGTTCTTACGACTACGGGGTTGGTTTTTTGTTGGGCTTTTTTTAGCTCTTAGTTTACGATTATTTATTTTGAAGTTGAAGTTGAAGTCACCTACCGTCCTTTTGTTTTTGCAGATAAACTCGATTTAAACGAGCTAATTGCTTTTCCTCGTTTCTTGCCATGGTGATTTTGAGAGCGCCACTATTCAAAAATGTTTCAATATCACAAAACCCGTTTACCCACTATTCATTTAATGTGCCTTTTAGCCTAACTAATATAGCCATGAAGCTGCTAGCCTGCGTTTCATTGTTTACGTAAAATTGAAACTAGAGGGTCTTGGATAGCTTTTCTTTAGTAAAGAGCTTCGAGGGCGGACCATGCAAAAATGTGTATCAATATTCCGGATTCTCATATCAAGAAAATATAAGAAATATACCCAAACACCTTTATACGCAATTAAACATATTTACATCTTGACTCTTACACATGCACCAATAAATTGTCATTATAGAGAACTTATAAATGTTATGATCTTAGAAGCCCTTTTTTGTGGGCTGTAATTTTTTTTTTACGTGATACAAGTTTTACAAAATCTTTGCTTCGCACTTCGCATGAATTCTGGGAATAATCTATTTTAACAACAGATTCAGACCAACACATTTTGTTGGTTGCTGAAGATCTTATTCAGTTCAACCTATCTATCCGAATTGAAAACATTTAGACTTTACTCGGGAATATAAATCTATGCTGCTCAATAGTAAATAAGTGTTTATATATATAACTATGTCTAAAAGAAAGAAGACTGCCGCTTTGATTGAATCTGACAGCGATGAGAGTGAAAGCGGAGGGGAAGATTTAGACGAAGTAGGCACTTTTCTCTATCCCATCATTTTGTCTTGTCAATCATCCTCTAATCCTATCTTCTTTGCTTTGTAGATTGTAGTTTTGTAGTGACATCTAAACATGTAGACACTGATTTTATTACCAGAGTGACCCATTCCCCCTCCCCCCCCCCAATGGCAGTTGAGTTGGCCATCATCTCCAGAATTTCAAATGAAAATGAAATGGGTGAAGAGAATCTGATCCAAATTACCAAAGTCCAAAAAGCCAAAACAACATGTCAACATGATCTGTTGTGTACTGATGACAGTTGAAGTTGAATGGAATTGAAACCATCCATTGACAACTTGTAACTATTACTATTATTACAACCACCATGGGGTGCACAATCAATATTTTAAAAAATTGGTTTGGCTGGCTGTCTATTGTAAGTGTAAGTAGAGGTGATGAAAATGAAATGATTGGAATACACACACACACCACACTTTGACTTTGTATCAATAACAACAGACCTGATCCAGTTAGTCCTAAAACTAAAACTTAGCCTCTCTACTATAAGTAAGAAAGAAGCCTTTTTATGTCTATATGACATGAAGTATCAAGTTAGACTTACTACTTACTATCTAATCATACTGCTATTCTAAGTAGTAAAACTAGATTTAGAATTAGACTCAAGACTCATGAACCCTAGCATTTTTAAAGAATCTAAAACAGTCGGCCACTCAGTCTTGGAAAAATTGAAATTCACCCCAAAGCAGAGCCTGCTAGTCTTGGAGTTCTTTGATCCAAAGAGTCCCCAGCTCAATATTCACCAATTTGGCCTTGTGTTGGTCAGTCAGCAGATGATTTACTTCTAAACTGAATGAAATTTTTATTTTTGTAAGGATGCTCACAGGATTATAAGAAGAGAGATATAATCTCTTTATAATACAGTGCAACTTTCTGGATATATAACCACATCGCCCGGGACCGGAAAATTATGTCGTTATCCAGGTGTGTCGTTATTCCGAGGTTTTCATGATAGCGGACAAAAGGGCGTGGTGAGACCCGTGAATATAACCGATGCGATGCGCAGACCAGTGCTTGTGATAAGACACGTCCCAACCACGTTAGAATGTGTATTTTTCCTGTTGCCGTTTCTGTATACCCGATGGCAACGGCGATAAAGCGATTTCATTGGTAGCTAAACACATGTTCTCATTGGTCGGTAACAAAGTGACATCGTTGGCTATGAGTAGGCTCGTGTAGGACATCTCATTGGTCGGAAAATAAGCGTTTTATTGGCTAAGAGTACGAGATAATGCTGGTTGGAAACGAGGTTGCCTATTTCGCTAGATTTTTTTGTATCAAATGTCGGTGTCAACTGCCGATTATCGCTATGTCGATGTCGCTAAACAGGGGTTTTACTAAAATGTATGTCGCTATTTCGAGGTTTTTATTACTCATAATATATAGCAAAAAAACCGGGACCAGGGGTCAATGTCGCTATCCAGAGATTGTCGCTATTCAGGGGTGTCGTTATCCGGAAGTTGCACTGTATGTGCAAAGCACTCTCATCAAAAGTAGTAACCAAAATACTTACTCTGGAAGTGTTCAGATTTTCTGCTAAATATGTCGACCAAAAGATTACTTTGGGTTTAGAATATATACACATTTCCAATTCTTTTACCTTCACATAGAAAAGGGGATGGTATCTCTTTAAAGAATTACAAGAAGAAAAAAATGGTAGAGAAAAGGACGATAAAATGCAGGGAATATACTCATATTGCTTCAGACAAAAATATATTATATTTAGATAATATATGCCTAGTGAATGAACTAGAGAGCATAGATTTTTAAGATGTGAGAAGGAAATGCAGACAAAAGAGGAGAGGAATTATGACTTAACTGAAAAGTAAAAAACAAAAAGGGAGGTGAATGCCAAGAGTATGTGAAGGGCTTTTGATTTTTGCAAAGCAGACTGTTTCTCAATGGCCACACCCAATTACTATACTGAAAGAAAAAAGTAAAGTGATTAGCTGAGTATACTGTCTTTCATGTTGATTTGACTCAATCTTTCAGTACAAACAACTTTTTAGCCCGGCATGTGTTACACATCACAATTGATAATGTGGATTGTGACCAAATCATTCATTTACACAGTTAACACTAACTTTTGAAAGTAAGGAAAAAGCACTTCTGTCCAGGGTTGCTAATCTGTACTGTTAATAAGAAGACTTCTTTCTTTCTTGATCAATTTACCTATTGTACCTTTCGGTATAAGGCTTAAGCATCATATATAAACAAACTTTCGCCACTGGTTTCTATCCAATGTCTTCCTTTTTGCGTCTACAAACATCCCTTGTTTTTTATAGTTTCTGTAATTACCACCTGCCATGTTGTTTTTGGTCTACCTCTAGGTAATTTCCATTGCTGTTTACATTTTAATATTTGTTTTGGTATCCTTCTGTCATTCATAGAAGACACAGCATGCTAATTCACCAATCCCCCTCTCACTTCTTGCTGCAATTTGTATTGTGTATGTGCAAATGATTTTATTGTTTTTTGCTTATGTATGTATCATTATTTGACAATGCTATTTACAGGGTTTGCGGGCATTGGTCAAACGACGCCGTGCAAGTTCTGACTCCCAGTCAGAAACAAAGGCCAGCAAATCAAGCCCAAAGTCTGATTCTGATTCTGAGACATCAAACAGTGATGACGATGTAGGTTTGCACTTTATAATTTTGTTTCATTCTTACTTCGATTATTCAGTATTCAGTATAGTACCTAATTCAAAATCTTGAATCACCAAGGGCAATATATACTTTACTATTCTATTTTGTTTCCATATTCCTAATGCCTTGATTGGTGATGATTACTGCTCAATTATTAAAGTTCATAAAATATTGGCACCTTAGGTTGTGCTGATCAGATGAGTATAGTAAGAACTTTTAAAAGTAAAGCATCTTTTTTAAAATTATTCATTACTGTTACTAATACTTAGGGATTTTTTCTCTCTCTCAGTGGACAGTCAATGGGAAAGGTGGTTCAAAAAAGAAAAAGACAAAAACCAGAAAGCCACAGAAGAAACAGATTGCCTCTTCCGATAGTGAAATGGAAGACGATGACAACAAATCAGCGTCAGAGCCAGAGGAAGGTTGGTCTTCATTATACTCCTTGTGCAATTGCAATGTCATCCATTTTTGGTGGCATTTGAGCCTATTACATGTTCACATTCATATGTGATTGCTATACTTTCTTTGTTTTTTAAATAATGTTTTTCTAAAGTTGATTGCTGTTGCGTTGTAAAAAAAATCTATAAAAAGGCTAATACTATTAGTAGTAGTAGTAAAAAATATTATTATATTATTGTATTGATTTAATTATGATTCCAGGGGAAGTGTCAGACTCAAACAGTGACTTTTCCGATTCGGACGAGGACAAATTCCATGATGGGTATGACGAGAATCTGATTGGGGATGATGACGACAAAAAACGACTGGAAGCCATGACGGAGAAGGAAAGAGAACAAGAACTATTTAATCGTATGGAAAGGCGGGCAGCTCTCAAGAAAAGGTAGTGTTTACAAAACCTTTTTTTACTTAAATATATATTTATTTATAAGAAGTCGACAAATTGGTGAATGGGTTATAATTCTTGGCACAGGTGTCGGGTGGACCTGACTCAAATGCACCGTGAAAGGAAGGTTTATATATGTGTTGCATTTTTAAAAATCAATACATTATTTTATCATTACTAATATGGAATGCATGTTTTCATTTACTTCAGATTTGAAATTCAAAAGAAATTGAAAAAAGCCAAGAAGGCAGAGAAAAAATCCAAACCAATGACTGCAACAGACCATCAGATGTTGCCAACAATAAGTGAAAGAAGCAAAGAGAGAAGGAAACACATTGAACAAAGGAAGGACAATAAAAAGACTTCAGCTTTCCAAGATTTGTTGGCAAAGCGAGAGGAGCAGAAAAAGAAAGGTAAAAGATTGTTGAGACTTATTATGCAAGTGAAGAATAACAGTTTGGTGTTTTAAAAGTTCTGCCTTTTATGTTTGAGCATTGTTTCCAACTGTCACTGAATTCAGTAGTGTTATATTATTTTTTTTTTAAAGAAAAAAAGTAAAATCCCTAAGAGCCTTGAGGTCCATAGAGCCGGTGCTTATCCCGGTTTCAATAGCATGAAGCGGACTGAGTGACAATTCGACACTCTTCTTGATAGGACATTGGTCTATCGCAGATTACTTCCCCAGCAGCAAGCTGGTACCCATTTCTACACCTGGGTTGAGAGAGGCATAGTAAAGTGTCTTGCTCAAGAAAAACGAAAAGACTCGGATAGGATTCGAACCCATGACCTTCACCATGAGAGTCCTCTGTCCTATCAAGTAGGCCACCTCACTTCCAGGGCTATATCATGGTTGCGTGAAATTCTTTTAAATGTTGACGGAAGTACAATGTTTGTAATTATAAGTTTGGTTCTACTGCTGATTACGCACTGCAGGACACGCTACAAATGAACAAATCT
Organism: Dirona albolineata; assembly: GCA_031763155.1. Classification (NCBI taxonomy): domain Eukaryota; kingdom Metazoa; phylum Mollusca; class Gastropoda; order Nudibranchia; family Dironidae; genus Dirona; species Dirona albolineata. Next base: position 9,319 of record JARFNW010112410.1, read on the forward strand.
ATCTTTCTTTGAATATTTTCACATGTATTCATTATTTGTCTCAATAGCGGAACAGATCCAGGCCCAGAAGAAAATGAAAGCCAGTGATATATACAGTGATGATGATGACGATGATGACAGTGCTGATGACAAGAGTGATAAGGAGGAAAAGAAGAGGGAAAGGGAGAGGGAACGAGAGAGAGAAAGAGAAAAGGAGAGAGAGGACGACAGAGGAGACTCAGATTCAGATGCCAGTGACAGAGATTCTTCAAGATCGGACTCAGATGATGAGTAAGGCCTGTCAAATAGATTTGTATTACTGTTTGCAAACGTTGGAAGAAGTACAAAGGCTTTTTTGTTTTCACTGTCGAGATAAAATTTTATGATTTTTGTGTTCAAATGAATTGTAGATTTTTAGATTTTGAGTTAAGATAGCTAGTGGGGTTGTTTTTTAGGGGTTTTTTTAGAGGGGGGGGGGGGTGAATTCTAAAACTGTGGTCTTTCATCTCAACAAGATTGTGGTTTTTTTTTGGGGGGGGGGGGGCGGGTATAATGGACCCCCCAATTTTTCTTTTAATATTACTGTAATTGCTCAGTTTTTGCTATGAATTTCCTTTTGATATAGTTGAGTTACAAGCCATTAAGCATCTTTTAATGTTCAATTCTCTTTTCTCAGCATATCCAGCCGTCACAGACAAAGACGTATTAAATATATAACTACAAGGGAGGAATTAAGTAGAATACGCCTCTCTCGGAGCAAAGTTGAAAAGTAAGACAATATTTCTTGAAATTATATTATTATGATAGCTTGATTGTTGTGTTTTTGGGTTTTTGTTTATCCCTCATGCATTGAAGAAAAAGTCATTTAATTCGCATTTTGATTTAGAAAGAAAATTGTCTGCTTGTGGAAGTTGAAAATTATTTAATTTTTTAAAATCATGCAAATGGAATTTAGTTGACTATGTAAATGAATGGTTGTCTCAAAATAAGTAGATGTTGATGGATAGTAGTAAAATAAGGTGTGACAATATCCTTTTTCTTTCTTTTCTTTTTTTTTTTCCCATTAAACCCCTACGTAAACCTTATGATTGTTTTTGGGTTTGTTTTTTGTTTTTTTACAGGTGGTGCCATATGCCATACTTTAAAAAGGTTGTTGTGGGATGTTTTGTGAGGATTGGTATTGGTAATAACGAAGGAAAACCGGTGTATAGGGTGAGTCATAATCATTCTTTGTCCTTGTCTCTTGATACCCTGCATTGTATATTGATCAAATTGTTGAATATTTTTAATTTTGAAAACGTTGCAAGAAAAACAAACCAACAAATATTAAATGTTTGATTTTGTGCCTTTGGGAGAGATACAAAAATTACTAAGATATGTCTTTATATTCACCATAGCATTGATAATTTTAATGAGATTTGGAAAATAAATTACTTCGTACATAGACATTTACACAATAAAGTCAGCATGAAATGAAACCATGGTGAGGAAGAATCAGCATTAGTTATTCTGATTTTTTTAATGGGTTTGTTTTGTTGTCTTCCATAACAGGTAGCTGAGGTGGTAGATGTGGTGGAGACGGCCAAAATCTATCAACTTGGAACCACACGAACAAACAAGGGACTGAAGCTCAAGTGGGTATCTCCTATTCCTTTTTTATTTTGCTTTATTGTTTTAAATAAAATTTATATCATCCGAACCATTACCAATAAATATGTTTTGAAGAAGAAAAAAACCGAACAAAGTTAGGGAAGTTTCTACGGTTCCAATAACCCCCCCCCCCCCCTTTCTTAAGTAAAGAGAAAATACACTATATATAAATAGAAACAAAGAGTTTGTGATTGTTTTTGGTGTAAGGATATAGTAATTTGATAATTCTGATTCTTTTTTTTTCAATCACTTGTTCTCTATCCAGACATGGCAAAGCAGAAAGAGTATACAGGTTAGAATTTGTGTCCAACCAAGAAATCTCTGATGTGGAATTCCTGCGATGGAAGGATACCATGGCGCAGGGCGATCACGAACTCCCTACGGTCGACGACATCCAGAGGAAGGAGGACGATATGAAACAGGCCAGGGACTACAAGATTAAAGATAAGGACATTGAAGAGGTGAGGTGGCTGTGTTTGGGATTTGGTGACTTTCATGAGTTAAGAAGAAAAATAATTATTTCTTTCTTTTTGTATTGTTTTGTATATATATTATTTTTTAAATATTTTTTTGTGCTTTTTGTTCATTTTGTTGTTGTTTTTTTGGGGGGGGAAAAAATTGTAGCATTATATATGTTGCTTGATATGACAATCCATCATATTTGTGTTTTAATGTCCATTCCCACTGCCTAAATCAGCTTGGAGTTGAAACGACATAGCAGCGTACAAAGCTTTATATTTCAATATTTTATGCCATTGTTCCCACTGCTACAACAGATCAGAGATGCATTGCTCTTGACTTTTTAACCATCTCCACAGCTTTGAAAAGTGAGCACTGCAGTTGCATCTTTGTTTATTGTTTAATCAAAGGACTGGTTGGTCTGCATTCTAATATTCATCTGTTCTTAATCAATAACAATTTCACATATATTTTCATTCGTATAGATTGCTGTTTAGTTAAAATGGATTCAAACAATCATTTTTTAAATATAAATTCATCTCTTTGGAAACAAATGCTTACTTGATTCATCATTCTTACAGATTGTGGCAGAAAAGCAAAAATTCAGGAAGAATCCACATAATTACGCCATGAAGAAATCTTCTCTTTTGAAATCAAAGGTATTGTAATTAATTACATTTTCAGCTTGTATTTCTCATTTAGGCGCAGTGGGCTCATCACTTGCTTGTCTTTAATTCCTAATGCAGAGTCTTTCTAGCCATGTGTTAGATGATGAGTAGTGTAAGTCCTCATTGACATTTGAATTTACTTCCATTTGTCATGTGCACCCTTCAGAGCTTGACATATGGCTAACCCCTACACTGCTTATTGCGGTATAAAGGGGACTTGATAAACAAGCAAACATTTCTTATGTACATGACCTGTTTGGTATCCATGAATTGGTATATTTCGTAGAAATTGAAATGCAATAACAGGTTGTTATTTTTTGTTTTAATTTTTAAACAGATGCATATTTTTGAAAAACATAAAAATTCAAAAAGGATTTTTCCTCTTCAGTTTTGTTCATACGGTAAATCTCATGCCGTGCACTTTCCATTTTTCAGATGTTTTTTCTGATATGTCTCTCAAATTGTGAGAGGAGGGTGGCAGTATACAGTCTCTTTTATTGCTCTCCTTTTTTCATACACAGATGTGTTGGGCATGTCTTTGAATATATTACTTCTCTCGCTCTCTCTCTCTCTCTCTCTCTCTCTCTCTCTCTCTCTCTCTCTCTCTCTCTCTCTCTCTCTCTCTCT
>JARFNW010112521.1:0-12700 GCA_031763155.1 Dirona albolineata
TATATGTATATGTTATATGTATATACATATGTATATGTATATGTATATGTTATAGTTATAGTGTGATCTGCTTAATCTATTTGATGAAATCTTGTTTTTGAAAATTATAATTTTAGTCGTATTATTTTGTAAAGAAGAAGCATTTTTTTGCTACGAGTTATGTTGGGGTTTTTTTGTTTTGTTTTTTGTTTTTTTTTAAATCATGAAGAAGACACCCTGCTTTATTTGCAGTATAAAATCATAAATGGATCATCATCTCTAATATTCTTTCTTTCTTTCTTTTCTTTTCCTTTTTTTTCTCCTCTTGACAGCAAGTGCCAGGAGAGGAAGTAACCAGTATGGCCAACATGACAATTCCTTCCATCAGCAATTTTAGTATCAACTTTGACACCTTCGACTTTCCTCCACGTTCTATTCCAGAGTCGCAAACTGTGCTTGTAAGTCACAATTTTGCACCACCACGTATGTTGTTATAGTATATAAATTGCAGTATTGTAAATGACAGACAGGCCACTTGAATTCAATTAATTTATCTACGAAAGATACGCTGGAGATTTTTAGTTAAAATCTAACTTTTATTTATGAAAGATATGCATTACAGCAAAAGGGTTTTTATAATTTGATTTTTTTTTTCTAATACAGCTCATTGCATTTGTCATGGTTGTCAGCAAATCATATTATATTTACTTTCGTGATAAGTAACATGATATGGTCAATTTGTGAATTAGGCAAAATGCATTGTGACTCTCTCTCTCTGTTACTCAAGTTTGAAGGATTGGTTTGGTAGTGTCAAATGTAAAATTAACAGAAGATTGACTTATGGCTGTGACGATTCGTGCCAGCCAGTGAATTATATTATTAATGTAACTCTTTTTATATTATCTTAAGAACTTTTGTTCATCAGGTTTCCCTTTTTTTTCATGATACTTTGTGACAAGCATTTGCACTATTTTTTTCCACTGTACCCCGTTGATTTATTTATTCCTCAACTTTATTTAATCCAGTCTTGCCTCAGCATGTTTGAGGACCTGGGATTTTCAACACGTTGGAGAATCAAGCTGGACACTCTTGTCAGGTAACGTAGGGTCGTGACCTTTGTCTTTGATTTATACCAGGTCACCATGTGAGCAGAAGAAGGGCGGACAGGCAGACAGGAAACAAAGACTCTGGCAAAGCCTAGTAATTTAGTGAAAAAGACTGCAAAGAGTTGGGGAGGGTCTACGCAAAGAAAAAAAGAAAAAGAAAGAAAAGGACTAATTATGGCCAATGATGTTTGTGATCATTAGAATGTTGACGACGTAGATGACGATGACAATAACACCTGTTATATTTATACGACTTCTTCCACTTTTTTTTTTTACATCATGCTCTCTAACAAATTTGTTTGATTTTTTTTTTCCCCCTGTCATTTCTTCCTCATAAAGGTTTGTACTGATGGTAAAGAAAGGATACCGAAACCCGCCATACCACAACTGGATGCACGCCTTTGCTGTCACCCACTTCTGTTATCTGCTCATCAAAAATCTTCATCTCCAAAATTACCTTGAGTAAGTTCAAATGCAAAGGGTTCAAAGTGGCGTGAACTTGAAATTTGGAATGGTTGAAGTCGTGTAAAAATTTATGGAAAGGGAAGTCGCTGTTACATACAACAGATATATGGACCCAACGAGGTTGCGGGTTCAAATCCCAATGGAAGCACTGGGTTTGTTTCTCAAGATCTTGATGTGGTGCTGCACTACGGCTGATTGGAAAAGAATATATTATTGTATTATTTAAGCGCTTAGTCTTGGACTCTGCTTACGACGGGGTGAAACGATATATAAATGCCATGTATTATTATTGTTGTTGTTATTATTATTATTATTATTATTATTATTATTATTATTTTTGTTGTTGTCGTCATCATTGTTATATTATTATTAGTATTGATATTAATATTATTTTTTAAATTATTATTATTATTATTATTATTACTATTATTATTATTATTATCACGATGATGATGATGATCATGGTGATTACTGTGCAATGACTATTTCCACCCGCATTGTCCTTGCAGAGACATCGAACTCCTGGCATTGTTTGTGTCATGTATGTGCCATGACATTGATCACAGGGGAACTACCAACTCATTCCAGGTCCAATCGGTAAGTAGTTACCTTCTCTTGATTCAATGGATTTTGTTTGGTCGGAGTGTATATATACTTGATGTTTGAATCTGTGTAGACTACTACTAATAATATTCTTCGTCCTCCAGTTCTTTTGTTTCCTTATTTTTCGTTTTCACTTTCCCTTAAGAGATGCTGTTTCATATTTGTTTTTAGATCAATTAATAGAAGCTGCAGTAATAGCTGAAAACTGCTTGCTAACGTTTTCCATTTCCCAGACTGTCGTGAGTAAAAAGTACCATGACAAAACAACTTTCAAATGGTGAAAAAGTAAAAGGAATCTCATTAAAAAATGTTTGCGCTACTTCCCGAAAAGGAAGGTCAGGTTGCTGGGGAAAATCTTCTTATGATCTTGTCCTATAGTATTGAATCTGCCACTATAAACATATATATATGTTTTAAAAGTGAGTTGAGTGTGATGTATTGTTTTGCCCTTTCATTTAGTCTGATGAACACATTTTCTCTCCCCAGCAAACAGTGTTAGCAGCTTTGTACAGTTCAGAGGGATCTGTTATGGAGGTGAGTGGAGAACACAGTTGTTTATAAGGCTGTCTGGGAAGTGTGGGAGGGATGAAGATGAGGGTACAAAGAGTTTCATATTTTGTTTTGAGTTTGTGTAATGGTTAGGTTATTTTTCCTCCTTATATTTTTCATGCTAGATGATTGTAAGCTCTAGATGATTGTAAACTCTAGATGATAGTAAACTCTAAATGATTGTAAGCTCTAGATGATTGTAAACTACCGTATATTATTTTATAAGGAGAGTGAAAAGATGTCATGATAAATGGTGTCAGTGACTTAGTGGTTATGGTGGGGCCTTGAGATCATAAGAACTCAGGTTCAAATCCTGGCTGAAGCTACTGATGTTGAGCCGTTGGGAAAGACTTTTTACTTTCCTCACTCAACTCAGGTGTGAATGAGTTCCTATCTACAGGCTGTGAAAGGTTTTGTCAGCATGGTGTCAGTTAGACAAGCTTAAGAGGCTGCTCTACGGTATGCTTCCGATGGGAATTAAGAAGGATATTGAGTGATACAGCCTGCTCGGAGTATAAGTGATACAAAATCTCTGAGCCTGAAAATTGTACGGAGATGCAGACTATAAACCCTGTCTTTATCTTTATGTGAGATCATTCCTCATTAACATTAACATCAAGAATCGTGTGAAGCGTGCATGGAGAGAGTTGAAGGGTTGACGTCGTCTAGTTGTGTCCAGTCATTTTATGACGTTATTATGTGGAATGAATTTGTCTTATCTTTGGCAGAGGCACCACCTGGCACAGAGCATGTGCATTCTCAACACAGAGGGCAGCAATCTGTTTGAACATCTCTCAAGCAAGGTAAGTCTGGAACCGTATTTTTCAGAGTTTGAGAATCATTTTTTAGCCCTCTGGAGACCGGTGGCAATGAGCATTCTGACGAAGATTGAAAGTAAAGGAGTGAAATAAGAAAGTTACTCATACATAAACTTTGGAAAAAGTTATTGTGAATAGCCATCACACTGAGAAAACTATGTGTGAGAAATCAAGTGGCTGCAGAGAAACTTGAGTCAGCCCACAGGGTTGCTGTAAATTTAATTATTTGTCATTTTTTTATGTTATAGGTATGGAAATCTATACAAAAAAATACTTGTGCATAGACGGTAGGGGCAAAGTATCATCATACATTATTCGCAATAATGGTGGCATCGTTGGTTTGGTGAGGCTACTCATCTCAAGATCAAGAGGTCCAAAATCATGACTCTTTTCACATTTTTCCTCACTTGACGTAGGTGTAAATGAGTGCCCAGCTACCGGCAGAGAAAGATTATCATTATACTAGTATGATGAGCCGAACAGGCTGCTCTACTGTATGCTCCCCATCTGAGTTTGATAAGGATATTGAATGGCACGGCCTGCTGCAGGAATAAATTATGTAAAGTCTGTTGCCTTGTACTTGAACAAGGACTCAGGATTATAAATTCATCTTTGATAAAGAAAGCCTAAAGTAAACACTGAGAATTACTCTCCACTGCAACCATTATCTGTGTTGTGTAACTGGTCATCTATTGTAATGTGGTGAGGCTGCTGGAAGTCAGTAAAAAGTAAACAATAGTGTTGTGTATAGTAAGCTTCAAGAAGAGACAAATTACATTAAGTTAATGTTTCGGGTTTCCCCTTTATCAAAGAACATACTACGACGAAAATACAAATAACAAAATGGATAGAGGGGAGAAGTGCATATCTAGGTTCTCCCCTCAGAAAAAAAAAATGTGGTCATCTATTGGTATTCCCTACCCCCACTCATCTCTCCTCCTTCTCTTGTTGAGCAGGAATACCAGACAGTGCTGGACATGATGAGGGAGATCATCTTGGCGACTGACCTGGCCCACCATCTAAGGACTGTCAAAGAGCAGGATAGGATGTCCACCAGTGAGTTACCTCGTAGCATCATCACTCAGTATTATCTCCCCCTTTTCAGTTCTTTTCAAAGCGGTCAATGATGACCCCCAAGCCAAAAACTAGGTCATGTATTTATTGTGACAAGATAACCCTTATTTTTTTTACAGGTCAGGGCCCCAAAGAATAGAATTTTGTAAATAAATTGATGCTAATAAAGTGTTGATAACCCCTGACCTGTATGATTGTCCGTTTCAAACAGCGTCTTTTCCCTCCCTTTAAACATTGATTTTTATCTTTTTTTAAAATAATCTTTAGACATAAAAGAATAGTGAAGGGGAAGTTCATTGGCTTTGTCCATTTGATTATCTCTTCAAAAGGGATATTTGGCTTTTCCATGATTATGGATGAATTTGGGGTCTCTTTTGTTGTAGAGTCCCCCCCCCCAGTTTTTGTAGCTGAACAGGCAGCTTCAAATATCTTGATGTTATCTGAGTCACATTGAACATGCAACCGATTGTCGGCTGGGAAAAGTGGATTGATAACCTGTTTGTTTGTATTATGTTTATGATTCATAGAATTCCCAGCCCTGCGTTAGGCTGCGTAAGTGGATGCTTGGTGTGCATTTTGGCATTTTTCTGGTCAGACTGCGGCTGTGATGGAATATTTTTTTAAAGGGCCATTGAGTCATGTTCATGGCAATTTGAAACAACATTTTGTGGAAGTTTCATTTTTAAAGATGACTGTATTGTTTTGGTCGTTTGAAATGATTGCCTTGGGTGCTCAGACTTCTGCTATGACAGATCCAATTTGTTTCATGTCGCCATTTACTTGTCATGTCTGTCTTTTTTATTAACATCTCGTTCTTTTTCTATCTCCACAGGTGGAGACTACAATAAAAATAACCCCGAGGATAGACATACTTTACTATGCTTGCTGATGACGGCGTGTGACTTGTCCGATCAAACCAAGAATTGGAATAATACCAAGCTGATAGCTGTGAGTTTCTTTCATTTTTCTTTTTTTTCTTTTGACATAGATTTGAAAAAGAAATATGAACTATTTTTATAGCCTTGGTTAACACTTTTTACGGATGCAAGAAGAGGTGCAAGTGCAAGTCATCATCAGTACTGAATATTCATGGAAATTCTCTGTTTTGTTTTCCTCAGTCTTTGGTGTATCAGGAGTTCTTTTCCCAAGGTGATTTGGAAAAGGCATTAGGCAAGAACCCAATGGAGATGATGGACCGAGAGAGGGCTTGTATCCCAGAATTACAGATAGCGTTCCTCGATAACATTGCTGCCCCTGTTTATAAGTGAGTATCAGTTGTAAAGAAGGAGATTACAGGAAAGCTACTACCATTTTCTTCCGAATGGAAACTCCAGGAAGCTTTCCCCTGTAATTTTTGTACTGATTAGACAACAAAGGATTGGTTAAATTTACTTTTACTTTTATTATTTAAAAATTTCTTGCTTACACTGATTTTCTTGATGTTGAATCTCATGGAATGCTGGTCTAAGAAAGCCTGGGTGGTGAAGATTTGTGAAGATTTAATTTTATGCTTGAAATAAGAAATGGCAATATTTTTAATTCCAAATGTTGCTATGAAGGTGAGTTTTTACAAGTTAAGACGTAGGTTAGGAATAGCATGTTTCAAAGTTGAGTGAATTATCAACCAATAATTTCATTCTGGCAAACCACCACATTATGCTGTATGCCTAATCTAATATATTTAAGTCTCACCACCTGGATACCCTATGGCCAGTATTGAGTATGATAATAAAATAATAATAAATGGCATTTATATAGCACTTATCCACGATCATCACCATGCTCTAAGTGCTTTACAGTAGCACATTTACCCCGGGTAAACAACGGAACACAACACTTAATGCGCCACACACTGCCTGTTAGGCGCGAATACAATGTTTGGACAAGGACAAACGATGTTTACAACCGAGTATGAGAACTTTACTTTTTCTTTACTTAACTTATGATCACATTCTATTGTACACTCGTCCAACTCGGGGTAATTTGGGTTTTTTTGGTGGGCTGGACAAGTAAGTTTATTTAATTAAATAGTTTTGTTAATTTTTTTTGGTTAAAGTTTTGCTTTCTGTCTATTTGTTTGTTAGAATCCTAGTCCAGATGTTCCCAGAGGCAGAAGTTGTCCAGCGCAATGTTGAGGACAATAGAAAACACTGGGTTCACATCCGTGAGTTGCTCCAGTCGAAGCATGGCAAGCAAGTCATGAATGTGGAGGAGATCATATCCTTGGAGGACGACGTGCCCAAAGAAGATTTGGAGGATGAGAAGAGCACGGATAACAACAACATCGAGGACAGCGGTAGTACCAGTGACCAGATGAACGGGCAATGAAGGGGAAAGGCATTTATTTCAGCATCGCTGCTTGCATTCGAGGAATATTGTATTGATTGTAATTGTGTCTCTTTGAAAAATTCATACTTTTACGTTTACACTTTTGAATTTTATACGGATTATTCATTGTGAAGTGAAACTTGAATAAGAAAATATAATTGTTTTGGCGGTACTAAATCAAAGAAAATCCCCACTCTCTTCTGAGTGGGCTCTAAAGGTGAAATGGGTTATTTAATGAGGAAAAACTTAAACGAAGAAGAAAAAAAAAAGATTTGAATTTCTCATGATCCTAAAATAAATTAGAATTTACAATTTATGTTGTTTAGAAAGAGTCAGTTATAAAGAGATCAAGATTCAAATTAATCAACACGGTTGTTTCTAAGATTAAGAAATTCAGACTATGATTCAATCAGTCTAGTTGTGACACACGTATATATACCTATATATATTTATCTTTGTTATCCACAACTCTTCATGGCATAGAAGTTGCTTTATTATATTGTTATTGTTATTATTATTATTATTATTATTACTATTATTATAATGCGTATTCGCTTTTTAAAAAGATACACCCCTGTACAATGTTTTTTGGGAAGAGTCAGGTTTCGTTTTTAGTTGTCTTGAAACGATCTTGTGTGGTAGCATCACATTGACTTAGAATGTCTCTGACAGTTAATCAGACTATATTATGGCTTGATCACACTACTTTGTTTGGATATGTCCCCATTATTTATTGTTTCACAAAGTGGGTAATGTCTCGAAAGGGAGAGAAGGAAGGTGGTAGTGATATTTTATTCCATTTTTAGTTTTTTAGTTTTTTTTATTTTTTTTTATTGAAGCATAATATTTTTTGTTATTTATACATCTCCACAAAGCATAATAGAATTCAAAATCATCCACATCATAATATGTTGTTTTGGTTTTTTTTAAATATGTCCACTCTTCTTACGAACTATGTTTGCCTATGGTATTGGGGAGCTTATTATTAATATCATATTTACTGAGTTTTGAAACTATTGCTTATTTCATATTTATATCACATTTATGAATTATATTATATATGATTGTTAAATTATTGATATAATGTTATCCAAGTTTCCAACAAGGAATTAAGTGTAATTTTGACACTCTGCGTCATATTTTCTACTTGAAGTGTTAACCTGTACACTTTAAACAGATGCACAACTCATTGCAATATGGAATTTCATATGAAGACCAGTGTTTGAGAACTCGAGTCTCAATGTTTTGAAAATGCCATTACTATTTCGCAATAATACTATGTCTTGAAAATGATTCTGTGAACATAGTCAAAGTCATATCATTCAAGTTTATTAAGATCACTGATTTTGTAGATAAAGCAGGCGACATTCATTTAGAATCCTAGAATTGACATTGTGGCCTAAAAGTGCATTTAATCTGTGGCATCTCTTTAATGTAATACTTGGTTTAGAAAATTGAGTCCGTGCAAAAACACACGTCATTAGTATATTTTATTGGGGGACGGCTTGTACTTTGTTGTTTTTCAGGGTTTTTTTCTTACACAAATTGATGCTAGGTGTTAAATGAACATGCTCAACTTTAATTGACTAGAATCAGATGAATCTGTGCAGCTTTTTTTTTCTTCTTGTGGATGTTAGGGTAAACATTAACAAACGTTTGATTTGAGAAAACATTGATCAAAGTAGTGAAGATAATGCAACCAAATTTTTGTTGAATTGGAAGCAGTCAGTGGACATGATCTCATTTGAATTTTAAAGTTGAAATGTATTTTCATTATTTTAGTGATGTGTAAGATCTGAAAGTTAAATAAGTCCAGTGACATAAACAATCTACATAATGTAAGTTTTTTTCCGTAAAAAAAAGAAAAAAAAGAAGAAGATTAATTAATGTTTAATTTCAAACAATTAATTTCACGAACAAAATATGTGTATGAAATAAAAGACGTCTCACTCAAAGAAGGTGAAATATCATATGTGACAAATTCATGATGAACTGAAATGATGAAGATATACCTACACTGCTATAAAGATGTCTCACTCGAACAAAATGAAATAAATATTATTTGTGATAAATTAATGATTAACTCAAATGAAACAATACACTGATATAATTTCTTTACTGAATAGTGATGGTAGAAAATATTGTTTAATGGCATCATTGATTTTTACGTTGCATTACTTGTCCGACTCGCAGAGCTTTTTTTCTTCTTTATTCCTCCCTTCCCCCCCATTTCTAACTGCTTAACCACTTATTAAATCGTTTGTACAATATTATGATATGGGTATTATTTATTACCAGTTCTCTTAAAGTTTCATCTTTTAATCTTTGAATTGATATTAAATGTGATTCATTTTGGGATGCGAGGTCCTTGACATAATCTATGTGATATTTTTAATCCACTTCCTTCGAATAAACCACATCTTTATTTTATTTATTTTACTTCAAACTCCTGATTTATATTATTTTACACAGATGGTTCTATTTAGTTTTAATATTTTCTGTTACTTAAAACAATTGTTTCTTTGTTGCTGGATACTTTGCCTTATGGTTTCAGAATTATTGTCAATGTTTTCACTCAAGTAATTGGAAACTGTTGTTGTCTTTGCTATTTTGCCTTTGTTACCTATTACTATTATTTTAAGAGATTCCAAAAGAACAAAAACATAATATAATATATTGCCAACAATAGCTCAACTTGTCGTTGAGTTGATTTCCACCTAGCCTTGCTTTTAGTCTGTTTTTGACTCGCTTACTTTGAAGGGAGAACATGCAGGAAAACAGCATTTTTAAGGAAATCAGCCACTTATGTTATTTAACACGTGAACATGCCCGAAGGAAATAATATTGTAATGCATATCCTATAATCTTGTCAGTTATGTGATATAATATAATATGCTTATAACCAGTAGCATAAATGTTATCGTTGAATACTTAAAAGGTACTTGGGCCGTCTTTTACATTTGATTAATATTATGTCAATCTTGTTTCCATTTCTTGATTTGTTCTCGACTTCCTTGAAGTCATCATTGTTCAACAACCTGTTACCAGTGACTGTCTCCAACCTTCCTCGTTTATCTTTTTTTTCTTTTCGTTAGACAATGATTTTAGAATTTGCTCATGTCCTTTTAATTGATTTGTTTCTCACTGAAGAGGTTGTGTCTGTACTCAATTGTTTTAAATAAACTGAATATGAATAATATGATGTTTACATGTGTGCATCCATGGAAAAGATCACATAGATATTTATTAAATAATAATTATGGCAATTATATATCATCTTTAAATGGCAAAGTTTTGGTTGCTTTACTCTTTTAAAACCAGTTTTTAACCCTCTCATTCCCACCTGTTCAATGATTTTGCATAAGTTGTTATGACTCAGTCTGTTTTATTTGTTTTTTAAAAATGAAAGTGCTTTCATTGTAGCCAAATATTTAAATTGAATTTGATTTAGAAGACATTAGAAACCGCAGGAACATTCAGCACTTCATCAGTTGAGGAAAAAGTCTATAACCTGGTAACTTGTGAGCATGATGTTCACATTATGGAAGAGCTTGATGTAATTAGGTGCGGCAGGTTTCAAGATAGTGTATGGCTTTACAAACATGATTTTGAAGCTAGTATACACATGTTTGCTCAGCACAGTGTAAAAAAAATGTAGATATAATTATAATGACAGATAGTCGAAAGGGGAATTGGTGATCAGTATCTAAATCTAAGTTATCTGGTGGGCCTGTCCCCTCCATGAAATCCTAAACAATCATAGTGTTGAGGTGTCCACACCATTGACTGTCACCACCACAGTTGGTGGTAAGGGGGAGGTGGGCGTGGTGGTCCGTTGTTGTTGGGGTAGGGGCGTGACCTGTCAAATCGACAGTATTACCATCCAAAGAGGATTCACCGTCATTTTCGGCATTCTCCAAGTCCTGAACTAACTCCTCATCATGTCTGATTCTCTTTGATTCCATTAAAAAACTCCCCACCACCACCATCATCTGAGTCACAATTCATTCCATCTGTCACCAAACTATTAAAAAAATTGAACACCATAGTCATCAGTTCGTTGCTCTACAGTGAATGAAGGTGGGAATTAGAGAATAGGGGAAGTGACCGTGGCACTAAATCAAGATTGTCGTCTAGTGTTGTGATTATTTTAAAACCACTTTGTAGTCCACTGCTGTTACCGGCCAGGGTAGGATTGAATTGGTATGGAAAGGGTTAAAGTTACAATGGATGTTGTGTTATGGAAATGATACAAATTATGAATGAGAAGGCTTAGGAATAATGAACAGCGTGTTTTGGAATTGATTTACTTCATTTTTTGCCATTCATTTTCATCCATTCTCTTGTCCGCCTTTTCATTAACATTAACTATTTCATATGCTGTTGCATCATAACTTTTCAGTGAATGTGTTCAAAAGTAGTGAAATCAACCTTTTTTTTTAGTAGCATTCATTTTTCATAGAAAGATTTACTGCCTTTTTATTATTACGTTGAAAACTTACTTATCAATTTTACACCAATGTGTTTAGTTCTCTCATTCACACTCACACATAACTGTCTTATTTAAGCACTGCTCATTTTTGCAAAATTGAAACAAGATATTCAAACACGTTTAAAATATGTTCGTTGAAATGCAACTGTCTAATCTTGTATATTTTACTATTCATTTCCTTGTACTTTAGTGTTAGATTGTACATGCACAATGGGATGAACATGTAGGGTGTAATCACATACGGAAATACGAAAATTGCCATAGACACTGTAATTATTATTATTATTATTCGTTCAGTTCCAATATTATTTATGAATTTGTGTTTTTTAATTCTTTTAATGCTGTATGTTTTATATAACAGCGATTGTACCTTAAAATTTGTTAAAAGCAAACCAAGTTCATATTTTGTTTCATTTTTTTGCATTATCAGATTAAATTTTTTCATTATTATAGAAAAGGAAAAGCTATTCTTGTTCTATTTGAATGCCTGCTATGTGCACCCAAAACCATGCCTTTGCTCATCGCTAAACTCCTCAAATGTTTCTAATATATAAATGTCATGATGGATCCATGGCTGATGAAGAGATGGGAACAAGTGTCAGAAGGTGGAGTGGGAAAAGTGACATTGAAGTGGGGAGAGCTACTTTAGGTAAGAGTGAATTTCTGTATCATGGTTATGATATGGAGTAGGAAGAAAGGTAATAGTAATTGGAGGGAAATGTTAGTGTCAGTGAGAGAGGCAATAAACAAGAATAGAAGAAAGATTGTCGAAAAAGGGACTAGAATCCATGCTTGCCACAGCAACACCGCCTTGCCAACAACAGCAGACTGACTTTCTACCAACTGAGCTATGCCGCCAACCTTATTATTTTTGGCATGAGTGATAGTGGAGTTGAAAGGCCATTTTTTAATATGACGAAGAAAGCGAAACTTGAATATTTTTAGCTGAAAAAGTTTCTGGATGATTCTTACAATCCAGTTTAAAAACTTGGTACAGTGGAACTCGGTTATAACGAGAGCCTCCGTTGACAAATGATGTGTGTCCAAAAGCCTGAGTGTTGTTTTCATCCATAAGGACAAAGGGACACATTTTTCCCTGAGTCGAGTCTCATAATATACAAACATATGACCAAGACAGCTTGGATAAATACAGTGGAACTCGGTTATAACGAGAGCCTCCGTTCCAAGCAAAAATACTCGTTATTCCCAAGCTCTCGTTATTCCCGATTTCCAAGGGAAACAATCAATATGTATACCAATGACTTAGTTTAGGGTTACTATTAATA
>JARFNW010112854.1:0-12699 GCA_031763155.1 Dirona albolineata
TGATTCTAAAAGGCAGTCGGGGTGAATAACTTGATTGTGGAAAAACCAAGAGCTACAGACATGCGGTTTTCAGCACAAGGAAAATCAAATCCAGAAAAGTTTGTTCACAAACAAATGCAATTGCCTCTCTCTGTTTCGTCGCTTGACAAATGCCTTTGGAAGAAACCACGCTTGTTTTAATTTGTTTTGGGTTATGGAAGCCACTAATACTTTCCTTTTAAAAAAAACCAAAAAAAAAAAAAAAACCAAACAAAAAAAATGAGCCATTATTGACTCATTTTCTGGAACCACTCATTGTTTTCACATTTCGCTCGTTTAAATTATCAACTCTCAAATGATAACATGAACTTTATGTAAACAGTGTTTTATAGTAACAATTTAAAAAAGATAATTGTATAATATACTGCCAACATTTTTATCTCTTTGGTTCGTTAGGTCGTGCTGGGGTAAAAATAATGATGACATTTTATACTCACAGCAAGTTGCTTTGGTGTCGAATGGACTTGGGTATGTTATTTGTTGGTCAAGAGTTGTTAAATTCAAGAGCAGATAACAATTAAATTATTTATGTATAGTGATTGATCGTGTCAGAGTCATCTCCCAGCTATATCCTGATCCCTGTTATGACGTCAATGTTTTACAACAAATATAGATGGAATTAGAAAAAAGGATGAATATCGTGCCTGTTGATATGAATTCAAACCCGGGCTCTCCAAGTGTCGAAACTACAGTATTGACAGCTCTTCCTTTGACACATTTAATATCATGGACAACGCAAGTGACATCGCTGGCCGAGATGTAAGGGTGCCAGGCTCAATATTGTGGAATCCGGGTTCAAATCATGCACTGGCAGTGCTACCGATGTTGAGTCCTTGGGAAGGACATCACACATTTTTGTCGCTTGACTCAGGTGTGAATGAGTACTCAAAGAAATATATATTGTTTGTATGTTAGTATGATGCGCCCAACAGACTGCTATACGGTCTGCCTCCGGTCGGAATGATGAGAGATATTGAATGACACGGCCTGATGGGTGATAAATGATGTGCATTATGAGAACCTGTACTTGCACGGGGATACTGACTATGTATCCATCTTTTTATTTATCTTTAACAGAATTCACTTTACATTACGTTAGATACATGGTTCCGACTGTATATAGTGTCTAGAATAAAAAGACAAATAACAATGTAACACTTGCAAAAGTGTTAATTCATATGACAGAGGCATTGGTAGCCGAGTTTTTAGCCTGTCATGAGGATCACAGGTCCGAATCCTTGCAATGCGCGGTCCAATGTGGAATCCCTGGAAAAGCTTTTCAAATATTTTGAACAACCAGCTATAGTCAGAGAACGATAGTGTTTAAATGTTAGTATGATGTGCCGAATAGGCAGCTCTACTGCGGTCTCCCCTGAGAGTTGAGAAGGACCTTGTATGATACAGCCTGCTGGATGATACATGTGTAAAGCCTAATAAACTGTTTACTTGTACGGGTATATGAACGTTATCAAATTTTTAATTGTCATTATTCACTCCTGAAACTTGAGACGCCCCAATATTCGCCACCCCCTGCAGGTTGGAACTAATATTGTAAATCTGGAATCTACGTTTGTTCATGACAAATCGTTTCAGGCGAACGAAAAGACGCAAGTACAGTAGCATCACTCGGCGATTACAAATGAAAGCCACTAAGATGAATATTCCTTGCGAAGCGTT
This sequence comes from Dirona albolineata, assembly GCA_031763155.1. Classification (NCBI taxonomy): domain Eukaryota; kingdom Metazoa; phylum Mollusca; class Gastropoda; order Nudibranchia; family Dironidae; genus Dirona; species Dirona albolineata. The sequence continues at coordinate 1,717 of JARFNW010112854.1, forward strand.
GAAGATGACGAAGAGAATACTGTGGACGTGGATCACAACACAGATGGCTGTGGTGATGGATGTGGCAACGGAACTGATGATGGAGGAGCTGAATCCGAAGACCCAAGTGAAGCCCATGACGGTAGACATCCGAAGGTACAACATGGCCTCGGCCCGCGCCGAAGTTGCCCCCATCGAGGAATTGGACTCTTGCCTGTTCAGATTTCTCCTGGTCATTTTTACAGTTCTGGATACGCTGATAATTGTACGAATGAAAAACAAGCAGTTGGACAAGAAGATAGCTAGAATAGGCGCGCCGAAAGCCGCGAGAACGGCGTTGGGGTTTTGAATCCAACAAGTGTTGTCGAGATTTGTGTGATCATTTTTGATAACTTTTATATTGTCTTTATCAACTGTGTCGTTTTGGGTTTCATCTGAGACGTAGGGATAAGAAATTGTGATGTTAGCATTTTCGATTTTGTCAGCTTTCTTGTATCCAATGTGGACATCAAACAGGTTTGAAAATTCAATAAAAACACAAACGCCAACTATAATGACAGGCATGCCCCATGCATACACAAAATATTTAAGAAAATAATGTTTCTTGACTTCGTCTTGGTTTGATGAAATTGATCCTTTTGCGAAAGTGCGGTAGACGTCAAAACTCATAACATTCATCCAGAAATGAGCAACTAAGAAGAAATAGTGTAAAACAACAGTGACAACCGTACACAAGGCACTGTCTTGATTCAAAACGTTTTGTACAAAAACAAATTCAGCTATAAAGAGGGCGAATGTCAGGTTCATAAGGTTGCAGCCGGGTAGGTTTCTCAAAGTGGGAAATAAACAATATGTAATAAACACTAAGACAAGGGCTACAATAGAAACCCGACCCAGAATCGATGTCAGATAGCCCTCTGCATTCTTGACTATTGTGAACCTCGGACCACATCCACCATCTATGTAAGTGAGGTGTGGCGTAATTCGTCTCACGAAATTGTCATAGGAAGGTGGTACACAAATCTCGACCAGCCCACTACTTTCGTTTAAAACTTTATACATCGACATGTTGTATTCGTTTTCCTCGAACGTAACGATTTTTTGGCTGTGATCCATTTCATATTCATCTGGCTCCAGGTCGATTCTACGACAGTCGGGATGGGCGATATGAGGCATAACGCAAGCAAAAGCATTGATGAATGTTTCGCTAGTGTTTGTTGTCCCACGGACGTACCCAAACAATTCAAATTGACTTGGTTTGAAATAGGTGTCCTGGAAGATTGCATACAAAACTTCGGTGCCATTTTGAGGTATTATTTTGAAGGCTTTGTCTTTTAGGTAGATGATGATTCCCCACGGACAAAACTGTTCCTCGGCCTCCTCGTCCTTCTTTTCGTTATTGTCAATCGTTCCCACGGTCAGTTCTTGGCCGCTCACAGAAATGGTAAATTTCCGGTTGTTGATAAGGTGAGATATTTTTGCGACCACCTTCTTTGTTTGTGTATTCGGAAGTTGGCTGTGAAATGTGGTGATAAAAATGAAAGAAATGTACATTGTCATGGGATAATCGAGATCATAATGATCAGTAAGTTTGGATAAGCCTTTTCTTAAACTATCAAATCTACCTGACCTAGTTTTTGTCGTTACTATGCCAGGTTTAGAAAAATCACGACCCCTTCTCTCTCCGAAATGAGCATCATCCGTCGGGGAATGCAATGCTAGGGGTGAATGGTGCAGACTAATACGTGTGATAGGTTTGGGATTTTTTTCAGAATTTGTTACTGGATTGTTACTTGACTTGAGGATGTCTTGGGGATGGGTCGTCTTGTTATTGGTTGGCTTGGGGATTTCTTGGCGATGGGTCGTCTTGTTATTGGTTAACTTGGGGATTTCTTGGCGTTGATTGGGCGTATTGGTGTTGAACGTTTCCTCGTCTACTTGGTGGATCTCAACTTGGGCTCCGGTCGTGGAATTGAAATCAAAAGAAACGTTAACAAATTTGAAATGGTTGACGCTGATATTGAGTTGGCCTGAAAAACAAAAAGATCTCTGAGATATTTCTATAAACAATCGTGTTAATTAATTTTGACAATATACGACCTTTCTTGCATAAATACTATACTTAGTGTGACGTTACCAAAACAGCTTATCGATCTACCTTTAATACCAGAAGCTTAATGCATAGTTGGCGTAAAAGGAAAGGGGAAGTGGCTTCTCTGAAACAGAACAAAGCATCTGTTTCATAAAAGCCACTTTCACATTCCCTTCACGTCTATTTTTCAGTATCAGAAAACAAGAGTCATTTGTTTTGATCGACTCGTCAAACTCGTTTAAAAATAATAAATTCAGAGAGGTAACTCCATCAAAAGTTAGAGACATGATTATGTCATCCCCTCCTAAGTTTTGTTCCCTTGATCCATCCAATACCAACACGGATCCTTTTAAATCTATAATTATTCTTTGAGGGCGGGATTTGTACCAACTAGTTATAAAGAAGCGATTGTTACTCCACTTTAAAAAAACAAACAAACTGAAAATTAGAAAAATTGCTGAGCAGTGACCAATCTTCGGTTTAGTTTGTAGGATGTATTGAAGCAATTTAAAAAAACACCTTATGTTTAATAATCTTATAAAAAAATATCAGCCTGCCTACCAACTAATAACATGTGAGGAATAAATTGAGGCTTCATGAAGACGAAGACAGAATAAGACAAGCGACGTTTCGGCCGAAGGCCTTCGTCAAGCGACGACACAAAGGGACAGTGACACTAAAACATCAAAAGACGGTGAGGGAAAATGTCTCTACGAAACAAAACAGACAACCAAACAAAAAAAAACAAAAAAAAACAACAAAAAACCTAAAACAAACACACAGCACTAAAGATTAAAATTACAATAAACTATCAACTATGTATAAATAGAGAAGGAAAATAAAGAAGGAAAATTGAAATGAAAAACTTAGCTGTTTGAGGAGTCGTCTAACCCATGTCTGGGTCCGAAAATATAAAACTTGGAGTCCTGAACAAATGTAGAATAGAATAAGCCACCTAGTGATTGACTGACGACATAAGAGACAAACAAAAATAATAATAAACAATGCAAACCCGTGCGGCGCACAAGAGAAAAGAGGAAACCAAAAGTAATGTGCAAAATATTTTAGTACTCCCGGAACAAGTAAGGGACAGCCTTGATTATGAATCCATGTAAATGAAAATAATAATGATAATGACAATAATAATAACAATAATAATAACAATAACAATAATAATAATAATAATAATAATCATCATCATCATAATAATAAAAATAATAATAATGATAATAATAATAATAATAATAATATAAATAATAATAGTATCTAATACTACTACTACTACTACTACTAATAATAATAATAGGTAATAATGATAATAATGAAAATATAGATAAAACAATAAGTAAATGAATCTGAGCCATGAATCTTGAAGCTACACGACTGCATGGAGCCTTGAACTTTTCATTTGAAAATGACCTAGACGTCTATATAAATCGACTCATTCTGTTTTGTTTGTCTTTTGTTTTGTTATAGTTATTGTCCTTCCATTTCCTCCGCAATTCCATACGCACTCTCATGAAGTGACAGAATCATCAACTTTTTGACGGCAGCCAATCAGAACTAGAAAGTAAGAAAATAATAATAATATTATGTCGAGTTAGAACGTTGGTTTATCGCAGATTACTTCAAAAGGGTTGTAATCTGGTACCCGATTTCTACACCTGGATCGAGTGAGTAATTGGAGTCAAGTTTAATGCCTAAGAAAACACCGAGGTAAAGGTGTACTAAACAAATTTCTCGAATTAGACAAAGAGGAGAAAAAAGGCGATGATTTTTTTAGTTTAGAAGTACAGCGAGCGCCTGGTCTTCGAATTGTTTACGTTCGCAACTGTTGCCGCGTCGTCCATTCATTTTCATGTCTACTTTCTTAACTTCATTTCATGAGAGCGGTATGATAAACCCTCTGTAGACGCAAAATGATAGTAGGATAATGTAACAGTGCCAGTGTTCTTGTCTCTCACTGGCACTGTTACATTATCCCACTATCATTATGTCTACTACTAGACCATCAGTGTCCGCTCTCTCTTCATTTATTTTCATGTTCAGACACAAACAACACCGATTTGTACTTATAATATTATACCGGATGTTTACAATTTACCCGATGAATGAGTAAGTGCTATTTATAGACACTCGAATCTAAAAATAAAGATTGTGCATGCAGCCAAACAAAAACCACAGTGAGAAAACCTGGCTTCTTTCTTAAAACGATCAAAAATCCTGCAATAACTTTTCAGTTTATCCATTCAATTCATACAAAACATAGCGTTTTTGATAACCGCGCTTTTTTGGGAGTGTTCGTCAAGACATTATTGGTATTGCAGTCGCAGCCTAGAGAACTAGACGTCTAGAAGAAGTAGAAGTAGAAGAGTAGAGACTGAGACAGAGAACAAGACTTTCCTTTTATTTCTCGTACCTAACACATTATTGATTATAATTGATTAGCCTATTGATTATTAGAATTATTTGATAATAAATTATAATTATATTATATATTTCTGATATCCGAGCATGAAGTGTTTTTGTTTACAATTTCTGTACTTCCCTTACTTTTCACTCCATTGGATTTGAAAAATGGTGAGTGGTTAATTAAAATTTAGTGCATTTTTGAATACATCTAAAGACAAACTGCTGATTATGTATTGTCAGTATTGAGTATTGATATTTTCAATCCGAATAACTGGATAACAATTTCTTTATTAATCTGACTGTGTCAGCAACACATGGGTGTATCTGCTCAATTTACATTTTAGCAACTCTACGAAAACAATTTGCAAGATAACAATAACACCACACACAATCCAAACTTTTGTTGAAGATTAAATAGAAGGTATATTTTTATGTGAACATAATCCATATTACAGATTCAACTTTTCATTTGCGGTCACTAATGTTAAAATGCAATAACTTCTCTTTTTTTTCACCACTTAAAAAAAGTAAGGGATAAGCTTTTCTATTTTTTACCAACAATTTCATATATATTATGAATGCTAAAAAGATATTGTAAGTATGTTAGTGTGATGAGCATACAGGACGCTCTACTATGCTCCCTAGGGAGTTCAGAAGGACATGGCATGCTGAAGGAACTGTACTTGTACGCTACGAGGATACAGACTATTAACCCTCTCTTTTCTCCATGATTTTTAATAATTTTTATCATATTATTGATATCTTTATAATCGTCTTAGCGTGAGATTATCTCCATCCACGTCGGCCAAGCTGGGGTTGAAGTTGGCAATGCTTGCTGGGAGCACTACTGCCTAGAGCACAACATCCAGCCAGATGGCCTTATCCCGTCAGACAAGAAGAGTGTGGGAATCAGCGACAAAGCATTCAACAAGTTCTTCAGGGAAACTGAGAACGGAAAGCATGTTCCCATGGCGATGTTCGTAGATTTGGAGCCCACAGTCATTGGTGTGTATTTTTCCTTGCATCGTTAGTTCAATTTTTTGTTTGTTTTTTATCTGTTCCCTATAGAACCATAATTAAACAGTGTAGGGACCAGCTCTGTCTGACCGAGGACAGTGTACAAGGTAGAAGGCATCGATGTACAGACCTAGCAAATAATGTATCCAGGTTAAGTGCAAGACTGCCCCACTAGTACACATGGCCTGATACTTTTTTTATATCTCAAAGAGAGGCATCTAACACTCTCTCTCTCTGTCTCTCTTTCTCTCCCTTTCTCTCTTGATCTCTCAGAAATTCAGACTTTGCAGAAAGGCACCAAAATTTAATATTAACACTCCCAATTTTCTATTTCGCAGACAAGGTTCGTACTGGCACGTACAGGTCCCTATTTGATCCCGAGCAGCTTTTCTCCGGGAAGGAGGACGCTGCCAATAACTATGCCCGGGGTCGCTACACAGTCGGCAAGGACCAGATAGAAGGGGTGGTGGACCATCTACGGAAAATGGCCGACACATGCTCTGGTCTGGAAGGCTTCCTTATCTTTCGCAGGTCTCTTTTGCATCTGAGATAATTAATTATGGTATCAAGAATAACACGTTGCTATGACTGTCTGTCTGTCTGTCTATCACTCCCCCCTGGGTTAAGGTGTTTGCGGCAAGCTGAACCCAATCAAAAAAGATGTAAAGTCTTTATGAGACCTGAGGCCCTTAAAGCCAGTGCTTATCCGGTTTCGGAACAGAGTGACACACCCGTCTGGATAGGACGCTGGTCTATCACAGACTACTTCCCCAGCTGTAAAAGTGAGGTAATTGTGAGTAAAAGTGAGTAAAATTTCTTGCCAAAGAAAAACAGAAACAAACCAGGCATCAGGCGCAATGCATTGCCGCTAAGTAGGATCACGGTCATGAGAAAAAAAGCTAGTGTTTCCACCTGGATTTGAACCCATGACCTCTCGAACCAGAGGCCTGCTGCTTAATCACTGTACCACCAGCTCCCTTGCTCTCCTGCCTGTCGAATTGTTTATATTTTATATATTATATTTATGTATAGGTAATGTGTATAAAGATTGACTTATATGAATAGTATTATATTAGATCATGATATCACTCTATCTTCGTATCTACCCATCTTCGTATCTACCCGTCTATCGATCTATCCATCTATCTGCGTCTTCTTAGCAAAATATTTATATTTCCTCTTTAGCAAATTGTATGCCTCTTATATTTTTCAAGATAATACTCATGCATTTAATCTCCAATGGGGTACTCACACTATCAAAAAAAAAAGTAAAAAAATTAAGAGGATAGATTGATACTTGAATTTAAATGCAAACAGTAAACACAGATTTAGTAGATTTCAACAAGGATCTGATCCTATAGTCTCGAATGTAATCTACAATCTTATCGCAGATTGATTTTGAAATACAAGAACTTACTATGTCAAAAAGGAGGTTCAACAAAAAAATGAATTAAATTTCAATAAAGAATTTACGGAGTGATAGAAAATAGGTGATGTAGGTATTTGAATGCAAAGAGGAAGACTCTGGATAGAGATCAATGGTGAAAGTTTGTCCGCCCTTTACCTTACACCGAAAGGTAGAAAGGAAATTGATAAAGTAAGAAAGAAAGAGAAAAATTGTCAATAAAAAAGGTATATTATTTCACAATGGTTATCCTTCTTATGTCTCCTCCATAATTCTCGTATCCGATGGCAACACAGTATGGGAGGAGGCACAGGTTCAGGGTTCGCATCTCTTCTCATGGAGCGACTGTCTGCAGACTACGGCGACAAGAAGGACAAAATGGAGTTTGTTATCTATCCATCACCTCAGGTGGGTACGAACCAAGAGGTCAAGGTGTATGAAAATCAACTGTTTCGTGATAACGTTTTCGTGTTTAACAATTTGAGGAAAATATTTTGTTTTTAACATCTCTAAGTATTAAGAATTAACTTTCATAAAGATTCCTTGCTCTTCAAAAAGGAACGGACCGATAACTGTCAGCATTTCCACGGATACTCTGAAGTCATGCTAATTGTGTTCGCATTGTTGCACGTGGGCCCAAAGCCTCTTGTTTTGTTTGTTGACATGTCTTGACAAATAAAATTGTGATTCATCAGGAAAATTAATTTTCTGTGGCAGATACTCTTCCATACTTTCTATCAGACGAAGCATTTAAAAAAAATACAGAATTCTGTTTTCTTTGTCTTTTTTAAAGTGCTCCATGATGGAAATGCCTCAATGTTGATTTCACAAAAAACATGCGCTCATTGTCTATTTAATTGTGTGCTTGGTATGGTTAAAAAATATGATATTTCAACCTCAAAATCATACCTCTTTTTATGGGACAACCTGTAATACATATTCGTTTTCTAACGTTTGGTCAATCATTGGTCAACCAACTGAATTTATGTTTGTCTTTACTATCTTTTCTAGATCGCTACCGCTGTGGTGGAGCCTTACAATGCCGTCTTGACCACTCATGCCACCATGGAACATTCGAACGTCACCTTTTTGATGGACAATGAGGCCTTGTACGACATCTGTCGTCATAACCTGGACATTGATCGTCCTACCTACTCCAACCTGAATAGGCTGATAGCCCAAGTAGTCTCCACTGTTACAGCCTCCTTGAGGTAGGCAATGCTGGTCTGGATGGGTGGAAACTCATTGGGTCCATCGTTACACATAATATTATGTGTGTGTCCCAGTGTATGTGTGTGATATATATATAATATAGAGGGAGGGATGGATGGATGGAGAGAGAGAGTGAGTGTGTGTGTGTGACTGAGTTTCCCAATTTTAGATTTTCTCTTACATTTTTATTTGTTCATTTGTTGTTTGTGCTTTGCAAACAAATTTTGTATGTTTGTTGGGAAATTTTTTTTTGAGGGGGATGTTTTTAATTAATTTTTATTGTTGTGATTACTTTTGTTTTGTTTTTGTTTTAATGTTCTAGTTGCATTGTAAAAGTAAAAACAAATATTGTGACTCTATTAAATCCAACAATTACCCCTCCCACCCTCCTTCCCCCCCCATTCAGGTATGAGAGTTGTTTGAATGTAGACCTGACAGAATTCCAGATCAACCTAGTGCCATTTCCAAAAATCCATTTCCCTGTGGCGGCATACTCACCTGTCGTCTCGGCTGGAAAAGTAAATCTTCAATAATACTGCCGTGTGTATCGAGAAGGCAGTTTAGTCGGAAATCATGTTGGTAGAGATGGGCTGATTAACCTTTACTGACTGCCACTCGCTAAAACTATAACCTACCTTATTTGCCTCTTGTGGGTCTTTATTGACCCAATGACTTACAAATCTCTCTTTGCATGTCGCTGGTTAAAAAGACACATGAGTGGTGAATGGGGGTATGCAAAATAAATTGAAAAGACAGACGAATGAATGAGCTATGAAATTCATATCGTTACAACAATAATTCATAAAAAATATGATTTTTCATAAAACAGAAAACAACATTGTACACCGGTCGAAAAATGTTTGAAGCAAGCATGTCAAAACACCTGTCAAAAAAACGTATACACAGTCCTATGTTAACTTATAAGACACTTGTGCATAATATATTGAATGACTTTAGCCATATCATGTTTTGAGTAGAATTCAATGTTGAAGGTCGTCTAATAGATTTGTGTCAAAATGTGCTGTCAATTTACGTAGGGACTGTAAATAAGGGCGCATAACATGATGAGGACAACAAAACCACACCATCAAACCACCCATTTTAATTCTTATCTCCATCCATCTTGACCACAGACATTCCATGATCAACTGACCGTTACTCAACTGGCCAATGCTTGTCTTGAGCCAGGCAGTCAGATGGTCAAGTGTGATCCCCAAGCGGGTAAGTCCATGTCCTGCTGCCTTCTCTACCGTGGTGACATGGTACCCAGAGAAGTAAGCCAATCCATTTACTCCATCAAGAGCAATCGAATCATCAAGTTTGTGGACTGGTGTCCAGGAGGTTTAAAGGTTGGTGTCTCCATTGCTCACACAGGGTAATGTTACAGCTTTGTATGGGACGATAAGCAATACATAGGATGTTTCAGGTTTCCATTTTCCCACTTTGCGGCACTCTCACTGCGGCTACCCTCGGAATAGACTCTAAAGCCAAATTATTTGCCCCTGGGACGAATTAAGGCAATTTTATTACTTAGATGACATAGATATATCCTAACTTTAATTTTAGAATTCCCAAGCATTGTCAATATAGAGTTTCTGATTCTAACTCTAGACAGACAAAATCAATGGGTCAGTGGCAGCGTGGTAAAGCTACTTGACTCGAGATAGAAAGGTCCTGTGTTTGAACCCTGGCGGAGCTACCGATGTTGGGTCCTTGTTGGGAAAGACTCTTTACTCATGCTGTCCTCACTCAAGCTATAGGCAGAGTAGGAAGATTGTCAGTAAGTTGACATCCTGATCTACTGTATGCTTCTCAGTGAGTTGATAAGGATATTGAATGACACGACCTGCCATTGAATGACCCGACAAGTATAAGTGACGTAAGGTCATATATTTAGACTGTCGTTCACCAGGTCTTTTTCAGTCTTCATTGGTAGAAAAAAAATAATTTCCAATTAATTGACGGTGCCCCATTCTGTCTCCCTAGGTGGGCATGAATTTCAAGCCACCGTTCACAGTCCCTGGAGGTGACCTGGCCAGTGCCAAGCGAGCTGTCTGCGCATTGAGTAGCACAACTGCCATCAAAGAAGCATGGGCCAGGCTTGACCACAAGTTTGACCTCATGTATGCCAAGAAAGCCTTTGTCCACTGGTCGGTTTATTGTTATTATGATTATTATTATGATGATTATTATTATTATTATTATTGTTATAAGTGTTATTATTATTATTATTATTATTATTATTATATTGTTATTATTATTATTGTTGTTGTCGTTATAAGTATTATTATTATTATTATTATTATTATTATTAGTATTATTATTATTATTAATTATTATTATTATTAATTATTATTATTATAATTACTGTTATTATCATTATCGTTGTTATTATGATTATTATTATGATTATTATGATTATTATGATTATTATTATTATTATTATTATTATTATTATTTTACATAAGGATGGTCTCTATTCATAAAAAATTCTGGCCGTTCTTGGTTTCTTTAAAATCCTATCAACATGAGAGGTTGTCGATGAAGTGATCACATTTTGTCTGTCTGTCAATTTATTATTATTCATTGTTTGTCTATTCCTGTCGTCTGTCTATCCCACAGGTATGCTGCAGAGGGAATGGAGGCGAGTGAATTTTCTGAGGCTAGGGAGGATTTGGCTTCCCTGGAGAGAGATTACGACGAGGTCGCAGCTGATTATTCTGATGAATCGGAAGACGAAGAGGATTATTAAGAGGGAGAAATCACAAAAGAAAAGAATGAGGACGAGAAGTGAGAGAGAGACAGAGAGAGAGAGAGAGAGAGAGAGAGAGAGAGAGAGAGAGAGAGAGAGAGAGAGAGAGAGAGA
>JARFNW010112964.1:0-12698 GCA_031763155.1 Dirona albolineata
GTTCCGTATAAACCTGTACAGATTTGTGTGTAACGCGTAAATAAAAGGAGAATCTTTGAAGCGCGTTTTCTCAAAAACTAGTTTTCTGACCCCAGGGACAAAATCATCAATATCTCGGTGACCCTTTAAGGGATTTGAACATTTTAAACGGCATAATGACCAGGAATGTTTGCTGCATATGAATATGCCTCTCCAAATGTCAGAAATGTAGGATGTGGTCCCTTTTCTCAGGCGCGATCACAATAGTCCTGTAACCAACCCCCTACATGTGCAGGCTCAGACTAAACCATCCAGTCCTCCTTGGGTAGCAGTGAGTAGCAGGCAGTAAAAGTACAACAGACTATTAAGTGCATCATATTTGTAGCTGTGTGTGAGGAATGTGCTAAACTCTCGACCCATGTGTAGTTTACAACTGGGTAAGTAATCTAGCGGAGACTAGGACAGACACATCATGTAAAGTGTTTTTCACTGTTCGCTTCGATCCCAGGACCTGTTGGTCCAGTAGAAAACAATGCTGCCACCTCAAACATATGACTGGACCGTGACACTGGTCTATCACTCACTTCTTCCGTTGCGGTAAAATATCCACACCAAGGTCGAGTGTCACAAAGTAAAGCAAGGACAACCTTACTGAAAGCAGAACTTTTGTGTGGAAGTGCAATGTGTCACTGCGGCTTAACCTCAACGTTTCTTGATCCTAATCGACTGATTACCAATGTCACGCATGTGCAGTTAATATTTATCCAATCTACAGAAAACTGCCAATGGTCACGACATGCAGTAGTGATAAGGAAAGAAAATGTATTAAAAAATAACAACAGACAAAATGTAGACACTGAAAATGATAGCAGTATTTATTATCATAACATGAACAGCAGTCAGTGTTATATTTATGCCTGCTACAGAGACATCACAATTTTTAAAGATTTGGAGGAAACTAAGATCCCTTCATGAATTAAAAATGAATCCAGTGTTCTTTGATTCAATGACAATTTACCGAAAAAGCTTTTGCTAAAAAGTAGTCAAAATATAAAAGTTCTGTCATTTATTGATACTACACAATACAAAAATATACAAGTGATAATGCTAAGTATGAAATGCTTGGGACAGTTATATTGAATTACACTCTAAAACTACAGATATAATTTTCTAAGTTATAGTAATGTATAAGTGTAAGTCAAGTAACAATATGATATCAGAGGAAGTAAAAATGTTTTTTGTAGTTTACAAATTTAGCTTTATCCTACTAGCTAAGCATATTGGAATGTCAAACCCCTTGGAAGGATACATTAAAACCATGGTGACAATTACTTTTCTTAGGTAATCATATTATTTGCACTGGAAAATATTTAGGCGAGCCTAAAGCGATGGAACACAGATGTGCTATAATATGATCTCCATTGGCATCTTAAAGAGCTGGTTATAACATACAAACAGGTGAATTAAAAATTCATCGATTAGGTCAAATCATGTCAATGTCCAGATCAAACAGTTCTGATAAATTGTCATTGTCTGTAAAAAAGAGGTTGGGAAGTGTTTTTAGCCTTTTGAGTTCAATCTGAAAACTATGTAACTTTCCCTTTTTAAAATCTGAATTAGACGGAAATGCAGAGAAGTAATGAAATCATGAGTTATAATCTTATGTAAATAATTCTTCCAAACATGTATACAAGAATATTATATATAATACACTATATGCAGATAAACAAATATCAATATCATAACGATCTATAAAATTATAACAATATATGATCCCTTGATATAAGACACATACAGAACTACTGTCAAAACTGCGTTCAACATTAAACTATTTATAAAACTGTGTCAAAGTGACAACACTTAACCAACAACCATCACAACATTGTCTTGATCCGTAGTTGGAGCAGCTGCCAGTGATTGAGCCGCTTTCTTCTTTTGCAAACCTGCCCTGAACACAGCAAAGGATGATTTCAATTCCTTTGGCTTTGCTTTGGCTTTGTTGACGACAATCCTCTTCTGCAAATGAAGATAAGGTTAAAAGTAAAAAAAGCATTCATAATTCAGATCGAGAACTCAATTTGCTATTCAAAATACAGGTGGCTCAATCTGTTACTGACTCACTCTGATATCCAGCAAGGGACAGATTCAAAACAACAGCTGTCTTCTCTATACTTTTAATTTTTTCAATTTTTACTGGCACTAGCGTACATGATTCAATGTGTTCTAGACCTTTATTTTCATATCATTGCTTTAGTCAACTTAACCAAGTTCAAGGCAATAGGTACAATGAAAAGGCTACCTGTGGACATTGACTATAAACAAAATAGAAGACAAGTTCATGTTTTTGACGTTCTGTTCAGCATTTCTATTCATGTGGTGCACAACGGACTGGACTGACAAGAGAATCCACTGTGGGTTTTCCAGTAACTAAGCACACATAGACTTTCTTAAAGCATTGTTTATTTTTTGCAACTCACCTTAGAACCTGCTGCTACTTTTGGTGAAGCCTTTTTAATTTGCCAATTAGATTTTCGCATCTCCTCCAGTTCTTTGAATTGAGAATCCACTTCCTCTACCTAGAATGAAAAAGGCAACATACAATACTTAATACATTAATTAACAACAATGGTTAAATATGAATTGCCATACCTACTATTATCTTTGCTTTACAACAATCCTAGAAATACTAGAACTCGCAAACTTTGGTAAACCTGTAAAAAAAAAATTAAAAGTGGGTAGGCCTGGATATGTAGCTTACGTCATCAAAGGTCAGATGCAGACGCACTAAATCTAAATATGGCCACAGCGTTCTAATCTGTAGCTGCCAAAACGATGGGGGAATGCTTTGACTTGCCCCTGAGAATAACAAAGACTTCTCAAATACAATTAATAAGTCAAATTAACATCTTAAGAAAATTACAGAGACTTAATTTGCTGATCTGACAGGCAGAATGTGGTTGAGGCTGGCAAATGGCGATATCCATTGTTCCACGATCAATTTCAATGTCTAAGGAGGGAAAAGTCATGTCCAAAACATTGATTTTAAAACCTTGGTGACACATTATTTCATAGGTCAAATTAATTAAGCATTCACGAGGACTTCAGTACCAAACTTATAAAGGATGAGCATGTATTAAAATATTGGTCGCTGTGGTCAGGCAATGTAGCCCAGAGGTTTAAAAAAAAGTTATCGTGGATTATTCCAGTATATGTTTCGACTTAATAAAATATTATTACAAACCTTCTTATAGAAGTAAAACAAACCTGAAAATAAATCATATCCCAAAATCCTTGTAGATCAGTCGGAGTGGTTTTCTTTTCCCCCAGATCGTACACATAGTTGTCAACAAGACCAGAAAACTGTTTGAATCTTTGGTCCATCAAAAGCAACGCTTTGCCAACAGTACAACGGATCTGTCCAAGGACTGAAGAGAGAGAGAATGGACATTATGATCAATAACTCATAGTTGTCAAGTTTCAATCAAAAACAAAAATTTGCTCAAAACGAACTCTTTATAGCATTAGCAATGTTAGAAATAACCCAATAATGATTCCATAAAACAAAAATTTGCTGATTGAGACGGAAATACAAATAAATTATTGCAATAGCCACCCTAAAGTCAGGTAGATTAAAATCATGCATATAAGTATAAGTTCAGTAGAATAATTGTTAAATCAAAGAAAATGTCAACCAATATAATATGGAATGGAGGCACAGTGAGTATCAGCTAACAGCTGGGGAATTAATCTGTGATTCACAAGCATCCTATCTAAAGGGCGACAAATCTTCAATTAGCCTGCTTCACGCTACAGAAACACTTACTCTATGGGTCAAATGGCTGTGCAGGGCTTACTGCTCACTAACCCCGGCAAAAAAAATTAAAACGTTTTAAATTCTGACTTTATCACTGCTGCTACTTACAACTTACATTTCATTCAGCGTGTGTGTTCAATTGATATTGTAATAAAATAAATATATCAATAATGAATCAACAGAGACTGGCAACATTTTAATTTTTGGCAGCAGTGTTGATCAGGTGGCATGACAGGCATTCCAGTCAGGGCAACAATTTCTTGCTAAATCATTTGGAGAATTGATACACCTTGGTTGTGCCATCACATGGGGCATTATCAGATCCCAATGGAAATGTCCAGCCTGCCAAACTAAAGTTCCAATATTCAAGCTATTGAATAATAAACTCAAATGCTGGTGTCTGCTTTTGATTGGCTCTCAGGGTGACTCCATATAGTTTGGAATTGCTGGTGTGTCTTTAACAGAATCTCAACTGCAAGACAGTCTCACAAGAAGTCATTTCGATAACTGAGATGATAATAAAATAACAAATGACATTGAAATAGCGTTTATTCTTCATGTTCATCATACTCTAAGCGCTTTGACATACATTCATGTCCGCATTTGCTGTTGAACCCCTAATATTGAAATAGTATAAACGTACCTTCTTCCTCAATCCCTGCTTCCATTGTCACAACATCATTCCACTTGTTGCTCAAATTGGTCAGCCGCTCCATCTCGTTATTGATCAAATCTCTAAAATACTGTCCTTTGACCGGAACTGAATTGAAGACAAATGAAGAGGAAATTTAAACATTGTCTTTTATATTGCATCGCTAGGAACACTACAGAAACAAGCCTATAAATCCAAGAAATCAACCAAAACTGACACAAATGAACAATAGAAGATATAAAATGGCCTGTCATAAAGTCTTTAACAAATGTAATTATAATCTTCACAACATTAGGTTTAATTCAAATAAAAATAATACCATAAAATGCATTACAACATAATCGCAATGACAAGAACTTCAAAACAACAAAATAATGTATTTGAGCCTCTGCAAAAATTACCTGGGGAAGACACATGTCTGGACCTCCTCCTTGTCATTTCAACCATTGGACTCTTTTTGAGAATGTTGATCCTGAAGTTGAAAACAAGTTGTTTAAATATGATAACAACAATAGCACTGAAGCCAAGGTAACATACAAACAATGAATGAGGAAAGAGGTTATGACATTGCACTAACGTGTTTTTTTCCCCAGATTTAACTCCTATGCCTACACTTGGCATATCATATTCCTAAATATAAAATATCCTAAAGATAAAGCACCTTTGAAGACAAAATAATGTCAATTTTATTATTCTATCATTTTCATATTACAACTACAAAAAGTAACACTACTTAGGTAGACTTGAGTGTTACTTTGTCATCCACAACGGCTAATGACCTGACAACCAACCATAAAGCATCCAACCAAATGTCACAATGCAGACTTACATTTGTTCTGGTGTTTTAGATGGAGTACTGTATGTTTTTCGTCGAGAACCACTCTTTCTCAGGGCAGATAATGGCAGACCTGGCTCCTTAAACCCAGACAAGGGAGCCATAGAGTGCCTAGCGTGTGAAGTAGTCTTGGGAGTAACAAGAGAATTTGAACTGCTGCTGCTTGTGACCTCGTTCGATTTTCTCGGAGTGAAAGGTGAAGTTGATGTAGATTGTATCTTGCTAGACGACGAGAGGTTCACAGACTTTGACTCGGGACAGCTGAAGGAGTTCCGTTGATTTTCTCTCATTGACTCATCAAAGGATACCTAAAAAATGGGGTAAGGACTTTGGCA
The DNA here is from genome assembly GCA_031763155.1 of Dirona albolineata. Lineage (NCBI taxonomy): Eukaryota > Metazoa > Mollusca > Gastropoda > Nudibranchia > Dironidae > Dirona > Dirona albolineata. The sequence goes on from JARFNW010112964.1 coordinate 5,616, forward strand.
TGTTAATCATTTGGCCAAAATACAGTAATTTAAATATATCTAATCTGAATATTTAAATATTACCAAAATTATTACCAAGATTATTATCAAAATCTATTTTTATTTTAAAACTGATTGAAATGAAATGAAACATGTTTGGGATGCTACTCCTATAACAAGCTGTGTTTATTCTTATTGAAATCATAAATTTAACCGAACCGTATTTGAGGACAGTCATATATATCCATGTCCAGTTTGAGTGCAAAGACAGGCTGTGATAGCTAGCATTTTTGTTTGGTTCAGACAATTTGGTTGAACTCTCATAGGTGTCAATAAACGGAATGCACCATAATACTAGTAGAAAAAAGGAAAGATTTATCTCATCAGAGTAAAGCTATAGAAAATAATATTTGTAAGCGAAAAAAAGAATTAAAAATGTGTAATAACCTCAAAGAAGCTCTTCTCTCCATCCACTTTTTCAATAACTAATTCATTCAGGATCCGGGAAGCCTTAGCAGACAGGACAGGTTTTTCCACTTTGTACGCAAGAGCCAGCTCCAGATCCCTGCCAACAGCAGTGCCCTCATCGCTTACACTGATGACGGAAGATTTCCTAGCATTGCGACGAGAAGTAGCACTCCGAGGAATGTTCTCAATATTCCTAACAGAATTTGGTGTAGCAGCGCCACTGATATTTGAATCATTTCCATTCTTGCTGTCACCTAAAAATGGAAGATATAACAATGTTTGATTGTCTTAATTATGATGCAAAGACAAAATAGATGTGATGATTTAAAAAGCCTGTTTGGTCATTTACAACAATAAAATATATGGCTCGACATGGCAGCACCATAAAACTGCCAACTCCTAATTTTCAAAAAGCCCCTGCACATTCCAACATAAGATCTCAATTCTACATACAAAGACAAGCTGAACCATTGCATCTGCTGAGCAAGAAAATGAAACAATCATAGAATGACTAAGAATGCAACAGGCAAAAGTCAACTTATTTATAGAGATTAAAAATTTACTCTTTAAAAAATCATTTTTGAAGTCAACTACTGTAAAGACTGTAAAATAAAATACTAGCCACACCATAATTTTGTAAATGTAAGGAGTATGGCCGAAGAAGTTTATTATTAACCATTCTGAGCGAAATACCTAAAAACGCTAAAACAAAAATAACAATCAAATAAAAAGGAAAATTAATTATTGATAATGATAATACTTACCAGCAACCTGAGATCTTGGTGTCCTTGCTGGTGTGGCCACAGACCTCCTACTTCTACGTCTCGAAACAGATGACCTTCTAGCACTGTTTCGGCTGCGCCTCAATCGCAATTTGGGAGTTCTGGTAATGGCCTTTTCGGGACTGGAAGATATGTCCTCAATACTGGATACAGTGAGTGAATTCATCAGCATGCTGTTCCTCTTCTGGCGAGCTGATCCCATTGATTGACCTCGATACGACTTTGGTGTGGAAGTGACTTCATTGAGAGAAACTTGAGTATCTAAATCAGATGTCATATCTTGATTTGCATCAAGCTCCATTTCCTCCTCAACGCTTAAATCACTTCCAAAATTGAGGGCATTAACAGAGTCTGACTCAAGCACATCCATTGCTGGAACAGGTGCAAGTGCTAGAGATTTTCTTGTGCTTTTTCTCCTGGATTTGTTAACAATGGAAGTGGGGGTTGACACCACAGGGATTTCAGTCACTTCCATCTCTTTCAAAGGTGAACTAGGATTATTTGCCTCATTCTTTGAGTTGGTTGGTTTCTCATGGGAAGGTGAAAAATTTGAGGCTGTTCCAACATCAAAATTTCCTTCAATTCCAAAATCAGGGACGGGAGCATTGGATTTGCGAATACTCTTTCTCTTAGCATTACTAAATGACACAGAGGTCGTCGTATCAGAATCCTTAATCGGGGTGGTGTCCTGACACGAAATTTGCAAACCCTCAAATTTTTGTGTTGAAGCCAAACTTAAAGCCATTGATTTGCGTGTGCTTTTCCTTCTGGACAATTTTGGTGTGACTGATCTGGTATCAAGATCTAAGGAGGGAATACCAGCATCACAAGTACCTCTCAATTGTCTTGCAACAGATGTACTCAGCCGTGTTGACTTACGCACACTCCTCTTAGGCAATCCAGGGGTAAATATAATAAGATTATCAAAACTGTCATTTTGAGATGAGGATTGGACAGCTGTGTCATCTACGTTATTCATCTCTAGAGATGCCAACCTAGTTGACTTGCGCATGCTTTTTCTGTTTGATTTGAGTGGCAAATCTGCAAGTATTCCAGTCTCTAAGTTGTCACTTGATTTAGCCTTACAATCTAGAGAGATGCTCTCTACAGTGCCGAATGATTTTTCATCTGAAGAGTTACTACCACTCATGACAGAGAAGTCAAAATCTTTCAATATCTGCGGAACTGCAAGAAGGAATAATAAATAGTAATTAAAATAATAATAACAACAATTAACAATGGAACGAAAAAGTGCAAATTGCTAAGGCAGTGGTGGTATCAGTTGAATAGAACTGCAACAGGGCTGTTAACTATCCACTGTGGTAACGGTCTAATGGGGGTTGGAATAACTTTACATCTGAAATGTTTACTAATGCAAGCTCTTTGTCTCATACCTTCAATAATTCAACAAGATGAGGTTCTCTTCTCACATTGTCACCAACAAAAAGTTCATAACTAGTTCTGTGTCATTGCTAAGGCTAAATGTAGTTAGATCACGCCCATGGAATAAATTTGTATCTACACACTGCCTAATTCATACAAGATGGTGACTATGTTGTAACACCTATCTCTAACATATCGGGCCAAATTTAAATTAAGGCAATTAGAATCATGAAAATGTTAATGAATGCGCTTGACCACCTGTTTTCAAAATATGGGAGCGTGTGGGGGCAAAACACAACAATCACGATTATATGCCAAATGCTAGAGATAAGATAAGATTTTTATTTGTCCCTTTCAGACACACTATTTTGGTAGAAAGCAGCGATTGACTTTACAGCAGTCGTTAGAAAGGATTTACGATAGCGTACCCGATTGCATTTAAACATTGATTTTATCAATTTTATGCGTCGACGATCCTTGACGTAGAGGATGCAAGTAAAGCCAGGATACTGCCTCCACCATGCACTGCATGTCAGTACAATAGCCTCAATTGTATTGTTGTAATCCTCCTCACCTGACACACTCCTAAATTAGCTGAGAACATGTATAGTTCTAGTGCGTTAAGACACGACAGGATCAAATTCTAATACATCCAATGAAATTGAATGCTGATATGAATAATTATTAAAATATATTTAATAGTGAAATGACACTGACAATTATAATAAAACAAGAAAAATTTACAGAATCGTCTTAACATACACAACCTTGAACTTTGAATAATAACATACCTCCTAAAGGTTCAAATGGAGCAATATCACTCTGACAGGAAGTGTTTGTCCCATCCAAATCATCAGCCTTTTTATTACTGAGATTTTCAGTGTTCTTTAAAGCCCCTTTCAAACTTTTAGATCCTGGACAAATTATATGGATACATAATGTAACAATTATTTTGTAGTCAAGAAATCTAGTTTTAGAGGATAGAAAGAGAAAGAAGAAGAAATAGAGAAGGAGGGGGAAAGAGAGACACACAGAAAAGAGGGAGATTAATAATTGACAAGTGACTTGTATCAATAGAGTGCAGTAAAAAGTGGAAAGTTGTCACCTCAAGATAAGTGAGTTCCAATAAAGACAATCTTTTCCACAGTGTAAGTGGTACCATATAAAAAGACACTTGGGTTGAGTGAGAACATCAAATATACACATTTCAAAGGAACTTCAAACCTAGCAGCAGAAACATCAACGACTTGATCAGGTTCTCTAATTTACTTAGTAGACCGTGGGGACAAGTACAGGTACATTGCAAATATATGAAGTGGTGGTGGAAGACGGATGTTAAAGCAGCCCTGCCATACCTCATGCATGCATCAATGAGGACGGTCAAAATTTCTTCCAAAATAATATTCTGATGAGGATAACTTAAGAGTCACAATATTGAAGAAATTCCTGATCTTTCTGCATTTCAGCATGAGTAAAGTAAAGGTAAAGACAAACTCAAGAAAGTAATTAAAAGGGCTAATAATAAACATACTTTTACATCCCTAGGCTATTAAAAAAACCCCAAAAAACTCCTAGGATTTTATCTGATGGCACGTCCCCTTTTTATATCCATCACATTCTCTGACCCCAGTAAACGCCTATTTTTTTATAAAACTAAGAGTAAAAGAACTTCATGTCATTATTACTTTACTCCTTTCGGATGAAGTAAAATTGATTTACTTAAATGTATTATACATGAACTATTCAAAAGGGAGAGAGAACAATCAATAGGTCACTTCAATTTGAGTTAGAATACCTTTCTTATTGTCCAAAAGTTCTTTCTTTTGAAGTGTAGTTGCTCTTGTTGCTCGCAAAAACTTCTTTGGTGAAGCATTCAAACCATTTCTCTGAAATAAATCGAAAATCCCAGAGGAAAAATGCAAAATGAAGAAGTGACAAGTGATTAATTTTTCCTTAACACAAACTTATTTTACATAAAAATCAACACAGGTATATTTGACTATTTTCTATATATATTCCAATCATCAAGTATCATAACAAGGAGATTAGTATTGCTGTTAATCTAGCTTACCCAATAGTATCGTATGCATCTTACAAAATTAGACTTTTCTTGTAAACAACATTAGGTTAAAGTGACGACTAAAAGTATTTTATATGATCAAGTAGCTAATAATACTCCCACATTGTGTTGTCCTAATCATTGACATTGGTGAATCATTTTCAACTTAGACACACTGAGTATGAGAGACAAGGTTGTCATCAGTATCTGCCATGGATCTGTGCTTTAGTTTATAACAATAAAAGATGAAATACTTACTTTAGCAGCAGCAGCTACAGTAAGCTTGGAAGCTAGATCTGCAGTCGACTTGGTGGACCGTTGCAATTTCGAGGTCCTTGCTGAGGGAAGTGATTCCTTAATTTTAGGGAGCTGATTTTTCACAGGTTTTTTAACTGCACTGGCAACTGGTTTGTTTTTCTTTTCAATATCTGTAGAAAAGTTTCCTCGGGTGTTTTTCTTTACAACAGTCTTTTGCTTAGCTGGGGGTTCAGCCTTTTTGGTTGTTGCCTTAGTCTGAGAATAAAATTGTACAGAATTATTCAGATAAATAATATTTCAAGTGCAGTGTAATGTTTAGGAAGTCAATGATCAAACAAGTCCAAGGTTTGGAGAGAGAATTCGTTTGATTTAAATCATGTGGAATAAAGGACAGAGAGGAGGATGACAGTCTCAACAATTTTGACGACAAAACATAACATTTAACAGTGTATGCACATACCACTGGTGTTAGTAGTGATGTAAATGCCACTACAAATGCTTTTATGTATGTATTATAGGTTGACATGATTGAATTTTGGGTTTAGCATTCAATTACCACCAACCCATTTAAATTTGAGATATTATTGCAGCGTTATATTAAAACAAATCGCAAGTCAAGTATCTTTATTATCAGAATGGACTTAGGCAAAATAAACCTTTGTTCAACAACGCTTGCTTTCACGTTCACAGACTCTTCACCACCCCCGCCAAGAGGCCAACACCACTCACAAATGCAGAGGGAAAAGTTTTTATATTCAAGAATAAGTTCAAAATAACAATTTTGTTGTAAAACTGGTTATAATATAAGCTGAGCATAAAATGCATCCAACCCTATTTGAAATACAAAATAGCTTTCGTCAGTCTTTTTTCTATTCTTGTCCATTGTATCTTCCAGGCACTGCATCGCTTTCTTATACTTATATCAGTGCCAATCACCATAGCAGGATTTTGGTACAGTCAAGGTTCAATTCCTGTCATGTCAGACCAACAATTTGACTTGCCCCCCCCCCCCCCCCCCTGAAGAGGAAACTGTACAATGCAATGTGAAGATAACAAATTCTTGCTTGTGTACAATTTACAATCATTCAAAGTTAAGAGGTCCAGGTAAAATGTTTACTGGTCTGATTATCAGATTCAGAAATCATGCAAACATACTACTTAATAATGCAACTCATTTGTTCTACTTGAGCGAAGACAAGCAATCAAATACCACTGACCAGCCAGCTTAAAACATTCATATTAGCAGCACACATCAAGGCCAAGGGTCTTGTTTTCTTTAAAATATTCATCAACAAAATGCAGGTTTACTGACTATATATTTTTGGTAAGAAAATAGACCAGGTCAATTAACATTGAATCTGAAAGACAACTAAGTAATCTAATCATTTATATTACAAACACAGGTTACCTCTTCTTTGCCCTTCATCTTAATTGTCTCGTTTTTAAATAATCCAGCTTCAGCATCCCGAAACATAGCTCCAACTTTAAACATTGGCTTTGCCTTCTTGAGCTTCTCTTGTTCCAGGCGCTGTTTCTTTTCCTCTCGCCAGATTTTGAGCCGATCCAGGACATTGTCAACCTTTGCCGTTCTATTTGATCCTGTGAATAAAAAACGGTTTCTGTCAGGTTCAACATTCAAAAAGCACATTAATGACATTACCATACAGACCAATTAAATTGTTTTCTGCATTTTTGTAAAGCCTTTCTATAATACTCTTCCTGCACTTTTAAAATAAAATAAAAACTATTGCTATTAACACATTCATATAATATATACATACCCTCATTACTAGTAGACTAATACTAAACTTAATACAAATAATACTCTAGTCCTAGTCAATGCTAGTCTAGATAAAATCATCCTCCTTTCAATTAAAAGAGGATGGTGGTGGTATTGGTATGAATGAGTAGGCATAGGCCTAGAAGAGTATCATTATTAGATAGTAAAAGTAAAAATGAATTGATAATAATATATCAAATTACCAAGATCCTAGATTCTAATTCCATGGAATATATTTATCATCATTCATCAAGACCCAACCCAAGACTCACTTGACTAATAATACTATTTAGTTTTTCGTAGTGTCAATTGGCACCGAGTGACTCGGTGCCAATTGACGAAAACAGGGGTAAACGTCAATTGACACTGAGCGG
>JARFNW010113074.1:0-12696 GCA_031763155.1 Dirona albolineata
TATATATATGTGTGTGTGTGTGTGTGTGTGTGTGTGTGTATGTGTGTGTGTATAAATCTAGTTGTTATACATTGTTGGATTTATACAATATTTTTAAAACCGTAGATGAACCTTCCACAGTTAATCCGTAGTGTATTTCAAAGACATGTCACTACAAACAAAATTTGTAATTCTTGACATTATCATTATTGTAAGTCTTTGTGTGACTTGATTCTGTATCACATACAATACAATTAACTTTGTGATGAGGAATGAGCTTGACCACTGCTCGATCGTCTCCTGTCACTCAGAAGTCGACTGCTCCGCCTTTTAGATGCCATAGAGCTCCTCCTATCCTCATTGTGTGATGATTGGTTTCTGCTCTGGACGTGCATCAATACATCGTCAACGTTCTTCACTTCAAAGATCTCCAGAACCGCTTTATTTTCATGACCTTTGCCCCTTACTACAACCTTGTGGCAATCAGAGGACATTCCGAGGTCAAGGATGTCAAAGGTCGTCATATAGCTTGCTATCTCTCTGGGGTAACCAATGGAAGTCCACATATGGATGATGCGGTGGTTGGTTACTATGACAACGACTGCTGCATCCTTGGATAAAATCATGTGGCTCAACTGGGCGTAAAAAGAAAATAATAATAGAATTATGAAGGGGTGATTGTGTCATATCAAATATTCAATGGGATATGTAAAGAACCCATAGAATATGTTAAAGAACTCATGATGCGCATGGGTGTTTAATTGAGATTACGAAAGGTAAGCAATGATTTGCAATATTTCTGCATTTCTCTCAACTTTTTATTTTTTCTCTTCCTTTTATTCTCCATGAAGCGCCCCCCCCCCTAAATTTAAAAAAAAAAAAATCAAAAAAATCTACACTTTTTGATAACCAAACTTTACTATCGCTGTTATGCAGTACAAGCAAACAAAAAGAGATTTCTTTGTTATTGGCATAAGTCGAGATGGTGCCTCTATGTTATATCCACTGAGAAATTCTATGGTGCACTTGCACACAAAGCGACCATTAGTTGTTTCGAATGACGTCACCACTAAGTATAATCGTACAAAACAATTTCCCTTACCTCTTGCCCTATGTCAAATGTTATCCGCATCACCAGCGTCCGGTTCAGATTGTCCCACAGACACACCGTCCTGGCATCGGCGCTGACCAGCGTTGACCCATCATCTGATGTTCCCACATACGTAATAGTGCCTCTGTGCGGTGACGTCACGTCCGCCAGGGAGCTGTTCAATTTATCAACCGGAAGTAGTTTCGGGTCGTCTTCCGTCAAAACGCAAGCGATGTGAAATGTCGGAATGTTTAATAGCATCACGTGACCTGTCGTCGTGCCAGTTAGGAGGCTGTCCTCTCCAGTGAAACCAATTGCCGATAATTCAAGTTTCAAGAAACACCAATTTTTCCTTAATTTTTCCGTTTGCTCTGTGGTTTTCCCCATGGCTTGGAAGTTAATCATTTTGTCTGCTTGATTTCCATTTTCTACGACGTTTTTGAATCCTATTGCTTGTTCGTCAGTCGTTTGCTTCTTAGTCCCATCCTTGTCTTTGGTTTCTGACGACAGACTCTGATTCTTTACAGGGTCGTCGTCATGAGAAGAAATTGATTGGCGTGTTGCTGAGTCTCCAGATTGAATGTTGCCAATTGATTTTGAATGTGATGCTTGAGCGACAGGCGCATTTGTTTTGATACCTAGTAGATTCCACGACAGCATGATGTTCAAATTAAAAGATTCAGGTTGGGCGGACGCATCTCCTTCCCCGTCCGGGTCATCAAGGTTGTCTTCTTCTATAGTTTTAACGGCTGCGTCCATATTGGACGTCTGAAACCTGACATGTTTTTCTGGCATGAGCTCATCATTTCCTCCATCCGGTTTCGGAATAGGTTTATTCGAAGTGAGACTGGACCTCAGTCTGTCTATAGGAATTGGAGACCCACCCAATGCTGAAGAAAGTCTGCTGCCCATTCCCATAATGCCTTTCTTCACAGACATTTCCGGAAACGTGCCAGGTGTTCGTTGGAGGGATAAGGTGTCTTCAGGTTGCGCTTCTTTTCCGGCTTTCGTGTTTTTGTCCTCATTCCTATTTTCATCCACCAAAGAGAGCCGAACCACTTGGTTGAGTGCAGGAGAGATGGTCGTAAACAAAAGATTATCCCCTCTTACGTTGTCCTCTAACATCATTTTACTGTAGCTTTTTTCGACCTCACTTGCGTTGATTAGATCCCAGTAGTAAAACGATAATTCTGTAAATAAGCAAGAACAAGAAATGACTCAATGCACCTATAATTATAATATGCGTCTTCGTAATAAAGGTTATGGACATGTTGTTTATCAAGTCCCCTTTATACCGCAATAAGCAGTGTAGGGGGCCAGCCATATGTCAAGCTATGAAGGGTGCAAGTGACTAATGGAAGTAAATCCAAATGTCAATGAGGACTACTAACATCACTCATCACCTTACACATGGCTAGAAAGACTCTGCATCAGAAATCAAGCAGGTGATGAGCCCACTGGGTCAAAACATCTTTACCAGTAAATTGGACAACAATGTGCTATGAGGTCCTTACATTTTACAGATAATTTGCTGTTATCGCAGTGATTACTCTTCAGTTACAGGTCAACTGAGAGTTGCCACCTGGGCAAGTTATGGACATACTGAATACAATATCTACAACTCCCTGGGGTGCACAGAAGAACACTTTAGGGGCACCATGCTAGCATACTCTGATGATATCGTTCTCTGCTTGTATCTCCACTATTCTAATGAGAGTTATTCATAACTTATCTGATGTGGGATAGCCCATTCATTGTCATACATAACGACCTAAACTCGTTTTAAGATTACAGTTACAGTTAGTCCTAGTCCTACAATTTTACCTTCTTCGTCCTGCTGGGCCTGACACAGAATCAACACCTGACATCTGTCCTGAGATGTCCAGTATCCTATGACGTCTTGTCTGGTCAGCATCTTGGTCTGACCGTCACCGAGGTATACCACCTAAGAGGATATTATCATCATCATCATCATCATCATCATCATCATCATCATCATCATCATCATCATCAATCATCATGATTATTAGACGTCTATTATTGTTCTTGTTTTTATGATCATCATTATCATCATTATCACCATCATCATTATCATCGTCATCATCATCATCTTCATCAATCATCATCATCAATCATCATAATTATTAGACGTCTATTCTTGTTCTTGTTTTTATGATCATCATTATCATCATTATCATCATCATCATCATCATTATCATCATCATCATCATCATCATCATCATCATCAATCATCATCATCATCATCAATCATCATCAGCAATCATCATAATTATTAGACGTCTATTATTGTTCTTGTTTTTATGATCATCATTATCATCATTATCATCATTATTCGCCCTTCAGTAGTCAAAGTTTGGATCATAATATTATTATTCAAGTTGCATAATATCCCAAACTCATGTTTGTCCAAAGACCGACTAGATATGTGAATGTAGTAAGCAATGCTTATAACCTATATAAACAGTGTTTATCATATTATTTGCACACCTCCCGCCAAGTGAATTACGTTCGTCTAGTACCGTACCAACTATATTAACCATTACATCAAAGAATGGCATTGGTTGGCTTTGTCAAAATCATGTGTTTCAGGAAGCAAAGAAGATATCTACGTCATGTGTATAGACTCAATACAAGCAAAATTTAACAACAAATGAAATAAAGAACCACCAAAATGAGGTGCTATGTGGTGAGACACGCATGTTTGGTGGATATATCAGTCACAGGGACAGCGCCACCGACGGATCTTTGCAATGGATCTACTTAAAATTACAATAGAATAAATATATAAATAAAAAAAGATAAAATTGCCTTTATTTTTGTCCACACGGGCAGTTTGTCTAAAGGGTTTATTTAGAAGTTTTTTGTATTGTTTATCGAGTCCCCTTTATACCACATAAAGCAGTGTAGGGGCCAGCAATAATATTGTGTCAAGCTATGAAGGGTGTACAGACATGACAAACGGAATAAATCCAAATGACAATGAGGACTAACACTAACACCACTCACCACCTTACACATGGCTAGAAAGACTGTATCAGAAATTAAAGACGAGCAGGTGATGAGCCCACCGAGTGAGACCGAAATAAATAACACAAGTGTTATCCGCAGTGCAGCGCCTGTGAAAGCGAACAGGTTGATATTTCGAAACCAACGCTACTCTAGATGGGTGATTAAATTGGTGATGTGATCATGTTACCATAATAATGTCATCAACACCTACAATATAAAACATTATTTAGAAATTAAAGAACCTATATTGTGGTTAGGAACTCACTGTCAAAGTCAAACGTGAATCTTGAGGATTTTTCTCCGTCACCAGCAATGCCTGATCATAGTAAACCAGAGCAGCGTTCTGAATATCTCCGTAGTCAACAAAGGACAACCGTCTACACCAGACCAGCCGGCCATCGAAGAGACTCCATTTTGCCAGCCTCATGTCGGTTGAGATGGTCATGAGAACGTCCCCGAGCTCTTTGCCACACGCGAACACCTTCACCATTTCACTACAGTCAGCAATGATACCTGTGGATACACATCAAAGAGGTTATCTATGAAGAGACATAGAGTAATGACGGCGACGCCATTGTGTGTCACTGTCAGTGTCAAATACAGCGGGAGAGGCATAGCTAGATAGGAACACGCCATGTTAAAATAAAATGTTTTGGAGCGGGAAAACCCCAACATAACTAACCCCGCATTTTGAGCTCAGTGGTTACTAGCCTATAACCTACTTTTATTCACTGAATTGTTTAAATTTAGCACACATCACGACCACCCCTGTATGTAGACTGTGACATCTTAAATTACTGGAGTATATTTTATAATGTATGAATACACTATTATCTCTGTGATATGAACCTAAATCCACCAAGCTTATTTCTGATTAAAGATGAAATTCATTTACTTGCACTTGCAATAATTTTCCGCCCGTCCTCTTTTTTTTTTACCGTGTAGCACAATCATTTCAAAGGTAATATCTGCGCAGTAAAGATTTTGATTCTAACATATTATTATGATCTAAGATTCAACCCCAAAACAAAACAAAATACGAACCGCCGTGTTCCAACATAAAATCAGTCAACGCTTTCCTTCATTATCACCATTATCATCTTGTGCTACACTTTTTTTCCTTCTTTTTTGTTGTTGCTTTTCTTATCTACAATAATACTATAATTATAAACACAGTACATACCAGTCTCCTCCCAATTTGTGACTGGTTTAAAGGCAGGGTCCAGCTTCTCAAGGGAGACGAATACATCCTGGGGTGGATCCTTGTAAAATGCAGCAATGTCTGGCCCGTTGAGAAACACCCTGTCAGCCGATTGAGTCATGTAATTCTTGAAGTACTCTCGGAGCTGCATCTTCGGCTGTTCCTCCTGCAACAAGTCTTTATCAATGATGTAGGGCTTGATAACAGCTCTCGCTTGCCTGTTGAAATGAATTGGGATATTTTATTAATTATCAATTCATAATGGTTCTTGCCTGTCTATAATTTTTTTAAAAGTAGGATCGATTTTGCAAGAAATGAATTTATGCCGAATAAATCTAGAATTGTTTTCGTTAGTTGCTGTTTTTCTAAAAAATATCTCAAGACATCTTATTATCACTAACATATTTATTGTTATCTCTGTTAACGAAATATCATTTATGTTAATGCTATTGACTATTTAGATATATTTATTTTCTAATACATTATTATCGTTCAATAAATGCTTTAAAATGTAACGGCTGACAGAATATATCATTTGAAGATGTTTTCATCAATGTCTTTGTGAAAACTTACTTCATCAACGGTCGTAGGTTCCAATGGAAGGACACACCGTCTTCGTTCAAGGTCACCAGATGCTGAAAATGCTCTCTGTTAGTCAGGTAGAGCAGTTTTTTGATTGGTCGATGTGTATGGGAGATGTCAATGACATGAAGACCGGTGGGAACGTGGATGATGTAGATGATGCCGAGATTTGTACCACAGAAGAGGAAATGGTCATCCTCCGATGTCACCATTGTCGTTATCCTCTCCATTTCGGTATTATTCGGCGAATCCTCGCTTTGCCGTCTGGAAAGAACGTTTCGTGCAGGGGATGGTCCCCTCATCGGGGAGGTCAGACTTCTCGATTCGGTTCTTTTAGGTTTTTGTGTAGAACTGCCTTTAGACTGTGACGTTGTAGGATTGATTTGCGTAACGATAGAAGTGTTACCAGAATACAAAACATGACAGGTGATCGAACCATTTATGTACGCCAAGAAAATATGTTCGTGAGATCGAGATAGTTCTGCTCCTATGATTGGAAGACCGTTGTGAGAGAAGGTCTCCGTTTCTTCACTTTTGATCAGATCAACAACTACAGCTTCTCTTTCAAAAATCAAGACCATATATTTCCCGTCTTTTGTAGAAATATAGGGTTTGCAATGTGGGTTCAGATCTGTTTTCTTAAAGGACACCATTCTTAGAGTTGACGTTTTCATTGTCAGTATCTGAAGTTTCATTTTCTCTTCAACAGCGACTGTCACTATACTTGCATGCTTTCCCATAGTTATGAAGCACTCAATCCACGGTGTCTTTTGTGTCCAAATTTTTCTTACAATTTTGTTTTCGAAGTTTATATGATGGATCCCTTCAGCATCCGCAGCGTACGCTTCCGTGGTGGATCTGAAGTCAAACCATTTAACACCTCGCCTATTCAAAATCATAGAACTCACACTATTTCCTTTGCGCATGCTCAGAATGTCTATTTGCATATTTGTGTCATTGTCAACAGTGGAAACAACGATATCATTATTGTCACATATAAACACAGATTCAATTTTGTTGCCGAATGTTACCAGCCTTGTCTCTTCTCCTGTAACCATGTTTGAAAGGGAAAACGTGTTGTTTCGCTGGATAATGAGATTTGCAGTTATCCGGTCTGACCACATATTGGTGACCATTTTCAAACAATTCTTGTTCACTAGAAGTCTGTTGATTTTGTCCATCGTGTATTCTACAGGAACCAGAGCCTGTGTGTGTACCTGTTGTAACCACATTCTGGCTTCTCTAATGACGTCTCGAACAGAATCTTTGACATTGTCCTCCGACTCGTGAATGTTTTGACAAGCAAACATGGAAGCCAAGGAAAGGGGATTGTGAATGGCAGTGTGGGAAATTGCCACCAAAAACTGTTGGAGGTATTGAATGTCGGGATCAAGGTCAACATGTTCCAGAGCAAAACGAATATCATCCATCAGATCTATGTAAAATCCGGAATAAATTTCATTCACCAACCAAGAGAAATTAAAGAACACTTTCTCCTTCAGAGTAGCCCAGACTTTATCCGGATCGGGAGAACTAAAACACAGATGGTACGGTACAGACCTCATCATTCGCCACTGGTACCTGGACAACTCTTGAAATTTTTTCTCGGATATTTCTTTGGAGCTTAGTAACATCCCTCGTCGGATAAAAAGGAAAAATGTGGCTAATCTATTGTGAATAGCATGGAAGAAATCGTCCTTCAAGTATTTGTCATGGATGCAACGTTTTAATGAATTGCAGGTGAGTTGAAACACAGTTTCACCTTCGATTTTTACCTCAACAACAAAGTTTCCGAGCAAGGTTAACAGCTTCGAGAGCTGCAGTTGGTACGAAAATCCCTCGACCACACTGACAGATTCATCCTGTTCCGCTTTGATTTCATCCAGGAGCCCTCCGTCCTCGGCGAGCAGATGAACAAGCTCGCTGTCAGCCAGTCCGTGTCGAGACGCGACGAGCAGTGACAGGGCGTAACGTGTGAAGGTCTTACCTACGTCCTTTTCTAGGATGTTCAGAAACACAATAAAATCAGCATCTGCTACGCCAGTCAATTTTTCCAACTCTGGTAAAGTATGTGAGGGCCACCATCTAATAATATTGAAGATCATGTCAAAGTAGACAGGGGTTGGGTCGGCAGATATTGATCTGAGCACCGTTTTCATCTGGTCCTGTGTGACTCGACGCTTTGAAAGGGTTAATTTATTTTTCATGGAATCGTTTATTTCAATTTTATTGAAAGGCACCATTGTAACTGTTTGTACTATGGGGTGAGATTTGAGCACCGGCGTGAATGGATGAGAATCATCGAATGAGAGCACCATATTTATTCCATCGTCTATGGAGTTAACTATTTTCAAAAGCACGTGAATATCGACATCTCTGAATTTTTCTAAATTGTCTAAAATTAGTAGTAAATTCCCACGTCCTTTTCGACAGGCACTGATGAGACGCAAAGTGTCACAGAATATAGAAATAATACCGTTTAGATTAGAATCTGGGGGTATGGCGTTATCCAAGGCATACAGAAAGTTAAGTTGCTTTATCAAACTCTCCAAAGTTCGGAACAAACTTGAACTCCTCAGAGTCATCCCCAAGCATCGAAAGACTATTTTTCTTCTCGGATCCCACATCAGAGCGTTTTTGGCAGCCTGCGAAGCCATGGAGGATTTGCCGCTACCACTGGCGCCGACCAACAAGACGACTTTCGGGCTGTCGTCGTCTTCTTGGACCAAAATACTCCGGACCTTTTCCAGCAGCCTGGGGTTGTCTACAACGGCGTCGGCCCCGGATAGAGCAACCCTCACATGCTGAAGCGCTTCAGACCCTTCCGTCATCTGCTGAATGACGTCATACTCCTGATGACGTACTTGGGACTTGAGTATTGAGGCCATACTGGCAATAAACGTGTCGGCCAAAGACCTGGAAGAAGAAAACAAACGTATAATCTATTGCTGTTTTGGTTCATATCATGAGCATCAGATTTAAAATACAGTATAAATGTATTGAGCAGAATATGCCTAATGTTTGAATTCTGAATTTTACAAAGACTAAATAAGCTTTTATTAGCCTTTCGGATGAGTTAACTGGCAATTGCCATGTTCCTTCCAAACACCTATTTAGGTTTACACGCGCAAATAAGTTGCAAAATCAATATGCCTAACCATACTTGTCGGCGGTATATAAGATACTTGCCGTCACAAGACAACTTAGAACCTTTTCCAACTCATACACTGATGAGTATGTTACTTATTCAAGTTGAATATTATGATACACAGTAAATACACAGTGGATACACTTCGCTATTCAACAACGTGTCCTACATTTTGTTGGTCCGTTTGTACTGCAAACAAGACAGCATCAGGAATACAAGACGAGCAGGTGATGGACTCACCGCGTTTGTCCTAAAGTATGGATGATACATAAAGTTTCTGACTCTCAGTTCAACAAGGCATGGTGGTATGAAGTATCATAATATGCGTGTGTATGACTTTTCATGTATGTGACGCCGTGTGCATCATTCATTGCTGTGTATGTATCTTGTCCCAATACACCTTTACGATATTATAGGAAATAGTTAAACAAAAAAGTAATAACGATTTCATAATCTGTGAATATAAACGATACTTCATACCTGAGATAGGCGATTGTTTTCCTTCCAGACTTGAACCTCATCAAGCTATTCTTGCAGGCCATCTTGTGGTAATGAGTGACGACAGTGTTACGTAATCGCTCCACTGGACTGGTCAAGTCTGGCCCCTCCTCAGGCCGATCGTCAGGCCCCTCGTTAGGCCCCTCGTTAGACACATCGTCATGGACAGAAGGCTGGGGGTCATCAAACAGGAAGCACAGAGTCTCCCTTTTCGGGTCGTGACTCTTGAGTATTCCACCCTCCACCTCTCTAACAACAGCTGGTGGAATGAAGTGAGTAAATCTTAAGTAAATCATTTAACATACCTACCTACCACCTTTTAAAAAAAATCAAATTTTAGTCAATCATTAACAAAAAAAAACAAACAACCCAACATTCTAAATAAGTTCTGTAGCCTATATAGCTGGTGTCTATCTATCCCAATTTCGATAACATGAAGCGGACACATGACTTACAAGCTGAAACAGGTTCACACACCCTCTTCTTAAGATACGACCAGGTATAAAGGACCGTTGGTCATAATATTATTCTGGATATGGCGTTGGCTATCGTAGATTTCTTGCCCAACTGTAAGATGGAACCCATTTATAGATCCTGGGTCAATCGGAGAGGCAATCTAAGGAAAGCATCATGCTACTCCAATAAACATGTAAACAATGTAAAATAAAAAGGACTTCGAGTGTATACAGTATGTAATAATGATAAAGGGGAAACCCGTCACGTCTATGTACTATATACTGCAGATACTAAAAGCCCTTTTATTCTCCATTATTTTATTTTTGATATACGTACTTGGCTTTTCCCAACCTATGACAACACAAATCCGAAAGCAGGTCTCAAACCAGCTCCGTTTACGTGCGGACATACATTGCCTTACCTCTCGGCCACTGAGTCTACCAGGGCATAGATAGCTAGAAAGTAACATTTCAAATTAATTTTGATTTCTTCCACTCACCTGACCATTTGTAAAAGTCCTCTGTCCCTCCGCCTTTGTCTTTCATGTGGGCTAGGGCCGAGTTCAAGGCCGTGAGTAGAATCTGCTCTACGTGTTCGGGCCCTTGGTATTCATTGATGGCACGAAGGGGCTGCGTGGACGACATTATAATACCACTATCATTAATCTCTGTATGTATAGTTTTTACATCTGCAGTTATAATATATTATATGTCCCTGTCTGTATATTCGTCCATCCATTCAACGATCTATTGATCTATTCTTTATTGATAATGCATTCATCCACGCCACATATTTTTCCATTTCATTTTTTTTTTTAAAAGGTGTCACTGAATAAGCTAACCTTGACATGTTCTAATGACCTAATGACCCCCTACTTTTCTCACTTTTTTTTCATTTTCCAATATCAGCCTGACTTGGACAGGTTCAAAACCTTTTCTTTCCACACCGAGTAATGATATTACGTTCCAGAGGTCAATCCAGTTCAGCAATTCCCCCACCCCGCTATGTTGTTAACATCGTATTTCAAACTTCCTCGTTAACTAATACTAATATTCTCAAATACATTAACCCATTCACTGCTTATGCTGTATGCCGTAGACAAAATTTGAATGAACACGATTTTGTTAAAAGACACCTCCTTAATGATGCCACAATCTATGGCAAATAGTTACACCTCGATAACTCATAACTAATAGTACACCAAATTAAAGGGAATTCGATAAAGCATTACTCGTGTGGCGCTATTAATGGCAGTGAAAGGGTTAAGCGGGATCTAGTTGGGGGTTTTTTTGCCAGCTGATCAACGCTTATCATAGCCCTACTGTCACTGTGCGGGGCCCGACTGTTTACTGAATCATGCATATCCTTTTTTCAGTCACCTGTTTGATGTATACAGCCGGTACCCGATTGGAGTCCAGTCTGTAGGCCTCGTCAAACATCTCCACACCGATGATGCTCTCTCTGATCAACGTTTCCCTGATCTTCTCGTACACGACCTTTTCCAGGAACCCGGGGAGTTTCTGGTCGTCTAGCTGATGTCCCAGTAGACTCTGACAGAACGAGAGGGGCGGAAGGATTGGTTGAACAACACACCAAGAGTAAAGTGAGGAAGTTTGAGAGGAAAAAAAGGTAGCTGAAAGCTAAACTGTTACATTCAATGGGGGTACACATTTTTAGCTGTCTACTGTTTTGAATGGTTGCAAACCTGCTAACCCATCTTTAAAGAAATAACCTCCAAAAACGAAGTCTCTGCTTTGCTTTAGAAAATAGTTAATGATGACGGTAATAATATTGATGATGATGATGATGATGATGATGATGATGGTGATGATGATGATGCTGATGATGATGATGATGATGGTGATGGTGATGACGGTGATGATGATGATGACGACGGCGATGACGACGACGACGACGATGATGATGATGGTGATGAGGAGGATGATGATGATGATGATGTTGATGATGACGACGAATTGATGATGACGACGACGACGACGATGATGATGATGATGATGATGATGATGAGGAGGAGGATGATGATGTTGGTGATGACGGTGATGATGATGACGACGGCGATGACGACGACGACGACGACGATGATGATGAGGATGATGATGTCGATGATAACGACGGTGATGATGATTATATAGTCGTGATGTTGGTAATGTCCAATGCCCAAACTCACCACAAAGTAAGGTCCAATGGATAGTCGTCGACAGTTTTGTAGCTCTGTGTCGATGATGTCAAAGGTTTCTACGTCATTACTGAGGAGTCCCGATCCTTTGCGCATGTCCACGAAATGACAGTTGAGTCCAATCTTCTCACACAGCTCCTTCAGTTTGGGATACGCTACCTCTTCCAGGAATTCACGCTCTTCGTGAAGGTCTATAATTGAAAAATATTACAAATAAATATATGCAAGGCAACCCCCCCCCCATTTCTAAACAAACAAACAAAAAACAACCCCAAAAAACCAAAAACAAAACAAAACAAAAAAACCCCAAGAACCCCGCCCCCCCCCCAACCCCCCCCCAAAAAAAAAAACCCGAAACAACTAGATGAGATGAAATAACACTGATATAAGAATTTACCTATCATAGCACCAATATTTGGACACAAATTCATCATTTTATGAATTATTATTATTATTATTATTATTATTATTATTATTATTATTATTATTATTATTATTATTATTATTATTATTAT
>JARFNW010113184.1:0-15000 GCA_031763155.1 Dirona albolineata
TGTCTATTTACACATCATTGGCTTCATGTCTATTTACACATCATTGGCTTCATGTCTATTTACACATCATTGGCTTCATGTCTATTTACACATCATTGGCTTCCGCAGGTCTTCTTTTTTTCTTTCATTTATATTAGTTACCTGTGCACAGGAAGACTTTGTCAAGAGCCAGTCGATATCCTTTCTTCAGATCTTGGTCTGGATGCCACAGGACTCTGCCATACAGCCTCTGGCCTGAAAAGAAAGATAATGAGAATATTCATATAGCGAATATTCACAATCATCACTACACTTCATCTGTCCCCAGGCAGACCATTATACAACTAATTTTCCTGGCCAGGATCGGTAAGGATGTTCAATGGCACATATTTTACCCAAGAGGTCAACAGGAAACACCCTTAACGCTTCTAGGTAACAAAATATAAACAGAAATTCAGACAATAGACAATTTTTCATTTGTGGCGGGGCAATGCTCTCGGTAACTAAGATACCAGCTGTTACATTATTATTATCATAAAGAAATACAGAGTGGTCCATTTTTCAATAGATATGTCAATTAGATATTTTTAGTAGTAAGTCATACATTTTCACATGAACTGATAAGCAGAGCATACAAGCACTTGCTGTGCCAAAATCACCTTTTGAGAAAGCACCATTGAAATCCCATTCACTTTCCTTCCCTTCCTGGATCTCCGGTGATGAGAGGAACATATCCAAGCTACTTCCCAACTGGAATTCAGTGTTAAGGGAATATGACACCGGGACTGGCCTGTTGGTTTGCTGGAAGGAAATGGGAATCTCAAACCTGTAAAAGGAAGATAAAAAAAAAGAAATAATATTAATGAGTAAATTGCTAAGGTTTTGCTGTGACTTCAAGCCTTGCTTATTGTCCATAAGAGGATGTGAGACATAGGCCGCATAGAAAACACTCAAAAGGCAGGTGACTCGATTCTGTCTTTACAATTACGCCCAAAGCAGCAATGTTGAGGAGATTATGAAGTAACTAGGATGGAAACCACTAACAGAATGTTGAAGAGACTAACAATCAACACTGCTGTACAAAATATTGACTGGACCATTTGCCATAACGTCCGATGATCTCAACATATAACACTTGTTTGCAAATAACAGCAAGCTTTTGAAACCTCAAGGTGTTAAAATGTTCAACTGAGATTCAAAGACTCTTTTTTTTTGTCTCAAACTGTCAAAGATTGGAACTTACTTTCACTTATTCACTCTCTTTGGGAGTAGGTCAAAGAAGTGGAAGGGCATCAGATTCATAAATTAAATGTTGCAGACTAAAATTCCTATTGCCTCAGTTGCTTTATGACCTGTGTTGGTGTTTGATAGATTAACACAAGACACTTAGGACAATAGTATCTGTATCATAATATTTTTAGATACTTATATCTGCCAACAAAGGCTCATGTTATTGGGAGACTCAAGTGCACTAACTCATCAATTGCATGAATCAAAACAATGCTACCAATTATGCAAGTTATTTCCCTTGACTGGAATTATTTTTTTCCATTAAAAATTCTTAAATTTTAACATGAGTAGCCTGACCACTCTCAGTCTACGTCAGATTCTTTATTTTTACTTGCTGTTCAGTGACAATGGATAAGAATGGATTTAGATGAACATAATATCATTCAACTTTACCTTTCAGGCTGTTTGGCAGCACAGGGAATTGGATCCGCTTGGACAAACTTTTGGGTTGGTGAAACCAGGCAAGGCAGAAGATCCACTTTGTAAACACCAGTGTAATCCTGGGAATTATTACTTTCATCATAAACATTTGTGCACTTATTTCATTCATCACATCATTTAAGGAGTGGACAAATTATTAATTCAGTTTCCAAAGCTTTGTTGAACTTTGTAAATTCTGATCAAAATGGATTTATGAATTGTTTGTTTTTAATTCAAATTAAAGATAACCATTAGAATGTGGCACAGAATAAAAGATTAATTGCATTATATTGGCAAATTTTTTGTAGTTCTTCTTTTTCTTGCAGAAGTTCATTCACTACAGAAAAGAACTTGTATTAAATATATCCAAGAAAACGTAACAATCCCAAATTAATGATTTGTTGAGGAATCTGATCGATGTCAATTTGATCATGTTCAAAATAAACAATATATCAATCTAAGTGTACCTTGAGGTTATATTTGCTTTTGGCTCTCCACATCTGCAAAGGGCTGTCAAAGGTGGCCTGGCTCCACACAAGTTCAAGGTCAAAGGAAATAGTCAGCGATTTGGGAGGAATGACCAAGCTGGTTAGGTCTGACAAGCTGTGATGGCTCATTACAAACTGACCTGGAACATAAAAACAATAAAAACGGGCTTGAAAAATGTGTCAGCATTGAGGGGCCAAGACAATAAAAGTAAAGTTAATAAAGTAAATATTTAACTGACATATCATGGGAGCTGATGTTAAAAAGAAACACTCTGAATGTAGTCTATATATGTTGTTTTTACGATCATTTGTATTGGAACTTTGAAAAAATATGTTTTTCCCACACCAACTCAGGTATATGCATAGTGCTTCAAAGCTATACTTTAAAAAATATATTATTAAGAACCACCCTTAAAACAAAATCTTAATTTAAATTCTTAAAAGGAGACCCCAACCTCTGAACTTTGTTTGTGTCCTGAATTCAATAACAAGTTTTCCATCATCTCCAATTAGGATTCGAACCACTTGTAGTCTCCCTCCTTGCCTCTCTTCAGTCTCCAAACCACTTGACCATAACACAGTGCTGGAGAGAAAAAAAGATAAAATCATTACATATATTATATGTAAAATACACGGCCATTTGATTATCTTTTCTCTGGCACAATCCTCCTAAGAAAAACAATGTATCAAAATCTAAAAGGTTGTCAATGAATTTTAAAATATTATTCATTTCCTTCCACTACTCTCATTTTCAAAAGTCTTTTTTGTTTGTTTGTATTCTTCTTTTAAGCTTGTCATTTTCTACATCTTTTTAAAACTCATCATATGCATTGAAAAATAACAATAATTACACCTGCAATCCGATCACTTCAATTGTTAGGTAGAAGTATAGCATAGCATTTTCTAAGTTAGAATTCACATGTTTAATGTTGTAACTCTGTTTGAAAATAACAGTGAAAGTTATATTATCTATTTACAATTAACTCTCAACTGGTGTTTTATTTTCCCAATTAGTAAGCCACGTGACAGTGGGCTGATCCCCTGCTTGCCTTAGAAATCTTGATCCATAGATTTTCCAGCTCTGCGTCAGGCCATGTATACTAGTGGGGCACAGACTTGCACTTAACCTGGATACATTTGATCTGGGTTTGCACATTGATGCCTTCTGCCTTGTACGCTGTCCTCGGCCAGACCCAGAGTTGGTCCCTACACTGTTTAATTACGGTATTACAGGGAACAGATAACA
Organism: Dirona albolineata; assembly: GCA_031763155.1. Taxonomy (NCBI): domain Eukaryota; kingdom Metazoa; phylum Mollusca; class Gastropoda; order Nudibranchia; family Dironidae; genus Dirona; species Dirona albolineata. The sequence goes on from JARFNW010113184.1 coordinate 3,424, forward strand.
GTGAGCCACTGCCCTGCGTTACACAGACATCTGTATCTCCCCACAACACCCCCCAAGTATAAGTTGATGGAAAATATAAAAGTTAGTAAGTTTGACATCTTCAATTCAACTGCGCACATCAGCTGTTTGTTTCAAACAGATAACACTGAACGATAAAGAATTGATATAGCGGCTACATGGCTGTACTAGAATCATGCAGTCAACTTACTTGTAATAAAATGAGAACTCCATGTCAGAGTGATGCTCCATTGAACCCCAGCCCCTTGGTGCCGTCACAAACACATACGACACGTACAGTGGAACACGCACAGTCAAATGTGTTAGAGACTTGTCCTTGACTTGGAAGTCAGACAGCACATGACCCCCACAGAGGTCAACCAGTTCTGTCATATGGTACCTTGGGAGAAAATAAATCATTATACTTAATGCGAATCTTATCTTTCAACAATTGCTTTTTGATCTGGTTAAAGGGTGTGGAAATGGTAAGTCTTCATTTCTATATTCCAGACTTTTTGGGGGGTCATTTATAAAATGTTTACCAATTCCACAAAAGTGATTTTTTGGAAATGTATACCTTTTAGGAGGTTGACAACAATCCTGTTTTTTAAAGACGACATTGAACATAAAGCCTATTTAATTTTTTTGCAAGGAAGAAATGCAACTCCAATCGTTTTTCTTTTTTTTTAACAAGGGACAAAACAAATTGTACTCACCATGCATCAAACTGCCATTTACAGGACTTGAGATTGAGATGTTTATACAACAAAAGCGTCTCTTTGGGTCTTAAGCTTACATCAAACTGGTGAGGGAAATCCATACCAGGACCATAGGGTAATGCTTCGTTGTCCTCTTCTCCATCATCTAAAAATGCCTTACCCATTAGAGGCAGCAGTTCATCTTGGAGGATGATATTGGAGCAAATGTGTTGCTGGCGATACACAGTGTTTGACAGCAACAGCCTCAAGTTGTGGAGACGGTGGGTGGAAATGAGGGGAAGCATGCCGTCCTGGTGGGGGATCTGATGGGGCAGGAAGTCATTTATAAACAAAGATGAAAGTTCACTCATTCAAATAAAAAACGTGTTGAGGCTGCTGAAAACCAGGCATGAAGTCTCAGAGGCAAAAGTTTGATGCTTGTAATTATTGTAAAATTAAATGAAGAATAGCAAAATAAAAGATTTTTATAAGTGGATCAGTGAAAGAAAAAAACTGACACCTTAAAATGTATTTTACAACCTTTTAGATTTTAAAATGTTACCAAAAGCCTTGGACCTGAAGCACCTTTTATTCCATCATTTTCTGATTATATATAAACAGTTCACTGTGGAAAAATATTATTCACAAATGTATTTTATGCTTTAAAACTAATAAGTCAGTAAGTTGTTCTTCATCAGATTCGTCAAAAATATGTTTCGATTTTTACATACATTACAAATTGTGACAAACCCATTGATTTAATTAATAAAAAACAATTGGCCCAGCTATGAAATACTTATTGCAAAGTTATCATGGGGGATGCAAGATTTTGCTTCTCTACAAGTCTTATTCTTTCTGATTCTTTCTTATTTTTTCTTATCTGTGCGGTTCATTCTTTCAAACCAAGCTCGATTATTGTGTGATGACGACAGCTGAAAAAGTTCTTGCCTGTACAGAGATGTGGAGTGTGTTTGGATGTTGGGCAGCTCCAGGCTCCACGTATTCCAATCTGGCCAGGAATGATTGGGCTTGGTAAGAATAGGAGCTGCTGGATGATATGCTTGGAGCTTTACAGATGGGGTTGGTGTGTCCAATAGTTACAGGAAGGGATTTGACAGGAACACCAGGACTACCGTTTTCATGCAGGGGCTGAGCAACACAACGCACCTGAAGTGGATGATGGACAAAACATTTCTAATAATGATAAGTAAATATCAACAAACAAAGAGACAAGGTAGACAGACCAATAACAACACTTACGGCTGTGAAACTGCAATTCAAGACACACCAATACCCCGAAGAAATATACAACATTTGTACAAAACAGATAACTATAATATAACTATTATTCAGCACATGTGTAAATCACCAACAAAGGTAGAGTAGATGATAGGACCAATATAAGTAACTCATGTATATGCGCCTTGACTTGTTGTAGCTTGCATGCATTGAGGTAGAGTAAATCGTTAGACTATCCATCGAGCGGAAGCTAAACGTTAACAGCAGGTGTTATGTTGTCTGGAATAAATCAACCTTATAACACATACAGGCATTTAAAAATAATGCTAAGATTTGCTCACTGAGGGATTAAAGTTATGGAGTTAGAGAGAGTTAAATTATCTCAGAAAAGGAAATAACTGTGACTAACATTGGGCACCATCAAATGCTTAGATGTTGTTGAAAAATATTATTTAGAATCAAACTCTTTCCCTTACCCTGAAGAATGAGCGGAAATAAATGCTATCCAACACTTTTCTGTCAATGAAGGTGAATAAAGTTTGATCTGTGATGGCGACAAACAGGGGAGAAACACCGTCATCGTTGGGAGGCATGGCGACTTCCCAGGAATAGACCATGGCTGTGTGGTTGATTTTGGACTCTGTGCAAAGGCGGCTGGTGCTTGTGTAGGCCGGGTGCTGGACATCACAAGGCTGGAAGTGGGGACAATATTCAATATGTTTTGTTACAAAGTGGTGTCAGTGGCTGAGTGGTTAGGCTACCCGAGATCGAGAGGTTCTAGGTTCAAATCTTGGCAGAAACTACAAATGTTGGGTCTTAGGGAAAGACTCTTTACATTTTTTTTCCTCACTCGACTCATGTGTGAAGGAGTACCCAGCTACAGGCAGAGAAAGATATTGTCAGTATGATGAGCCAAACAGGCTACTCTACTGTATGCGAGCCTGCAATTGTGGGGGGGGGGGGGGGAGGACTGAACACCCATCTATATCTTTATCTTTATGGTATAAAAACTTTCTTCTTTTAAAAAAAATATAGCTTTCTCATTGTATGTATGTCATATTGAAATTAAACCTCAGTTTATAAAACTTACCGTGATGCAAACAAGAGGGTAACCAGGGGAAGGATTTACTTTTGTCCCTGTCTGTGTATCGCCATAATGAAGCAAGGAAACAACCTGTGTGGGTACATTGTATGTGTGCACTTAGATTGAGTTAAAACTGTGCCTTATCAAATATTCATCAATCAAACCCTTACATAAGAGTGTTTAAATTTCTTTGAAATAATTCAAGCATATTATTTCATGAGGCTTATTTAATGGTTTTGAAATATCCATAACCCTTAAAGTATGAATGCAAAGTATATATATATATAAAACTATCAACAATACAAAGTGTATATTAAAAACCAACAAAAAATTTACTCTACACACACTACACAGGAAGATGTGAGATCATTTCCAATCATTCTGAATGTATTGTTGATGTGCATTAATATAGTAGATAGTAGGTGGTCAGTGATAAGGAAAACTAAATATTTGTCTTTTTAGTACTTTGTTTCTGCATCTAGATTTTACAACAAAAATGTAATAACTATTATTTACCATTAATAGAGCAAATCATTTCAGCGAATAAAAATGACTATGGGTATTTAAAAAAAAAAAAAAAAATAAGCATAATATTTTTTTAAAAAGTGAATGAATGAATTCAAATTACCACAGGGGGAGCAGGCAACACTAGGCTGCCAGATACCTCATTGTCGAGAATGGTAACAGTGGCAACACCTAAGGACCCTATCTGTGACCCCATGGAAATTTCGGGACCAAGCTGTACGTTAAAAGATTCATGCCACTCTAGGTCGCTGTTGTATAAGACGTCTACGGCAAACTCCAACTTATGTTGACCTATTGGAAATATGCAAACAGGATTGCTGTCATAGAGAGACATGCTATCAAAGACCACGCCCACAGAAATGTATGCCTACATGCATTTCATTATATTCTGACCTATCATTAATGGTTAAAAATAAAGACAATATTTACAGATAATTATGATGTGCAAAACAAAGAAATGAAGGCATAAAGAATGAATAAGTCCATCTTACATGAATAAAAAATATATTTAAAAGCAGACAGCACCTGTAAAAATTGTAATTTCCACATTTCTTCCCAAATCAGTCATACATTTTTTTGTTTATTTAAATCCTGCACTATTAAATGTTGAGCCACCATCCAATTTATAAATATGATTCTATTTAAAATTATTTTAAAAATGCTTTATCAATAATATCTTAAAGTAAAAACTCAAAAGCCAACCTGGTTCAAATTGTAGAATGATAGACTTTGCGTTATAATCCACTCCAGACACAGCAGACCCATCCCTCGTACTGCATCGGACCCAAGCTGTGCCGTTAATAGCACCGAGCCGAATCACCTTCAACACGACTGTAGTCACTTGGTCCACCACTCCTGGCTCATTGATATTGTAGGCTGGCTCCTCAAACTGGATCCTTGGGACTGAACAAAGAAATAGAAAAAATGGTGAACAGAAGTGAAACAACAAGTTTAGAAGGGAAAAAAATAGATTGAAATCCTATCCTTTAAAGGCTTTCTGTTATAAATTGTTGGCTGTGCTTGATTTTGGAGTAAGCATTAATGTTCAGCCAGAAGTCTATGTGGGTAATTTGCATTTTACGCAGATCGCTGTATCATAAATATATTCGTGTAAAGATTTGAATACAATATGGTTTGCTCTTTTTAATGTTAGATGTAATTGTTAATAACGTCGCAGTTATTTAAATATTTCTTTCTTTCTCATTACTTGTTTAAAGTTTGGGAATAAGGACCACAACAATTCTCTATGCAAAATCAATTGTGATTATAATACCATGCAACAATATCCCTTCTAAAAACTATTCCTACATAAAAAAAGCATCTTTAAAAAATCTAATTTCTAATGTCTCCAAACTGAAGAGCAAGGCCTATCACAATACCAACACATTAAACATAAACCCATCTAAAAACGAATCCCTAAGTCCAACTAACCATCATCATGGTCAGTGATGGTGATGATCATGGTGTCCAAGTCCCCGACAATAGCTCCGGTGTCATTTGTTCCCTCTGGGTGACCCAGCTTCAACAAAAACACCTCGTCAGTCTCATAGGAAGAGTCGTCCACGATTCCTACGAGGCAATGCTTTACCTGTGAACAAGACCAATGTTAACAAATTCATAGTATATATTGTGAAACCATTGTGGAATTTTTGAATATTCTTTGATGAAAGAAGGGAAGAAGCAACAGCCAACGACAATTTACATGGGATTAGTAATAGAGATTTCTCTTCAAATTATCTTGAAATCATTAACTCCATCAACAATTGAAGAGAGAGATGTTATAAGAGTTATGAAACAAAAAATAAAAACTATTTTTCATGTATATAGAAATAATATAGAAATAATATAGAAATAATATAGAAACAAGATAACAATTTATGATCTCCAGTGATAATTAGGCCATGTCAACGTAATATGAGCGTGTAATTTTATAAAAAATATATATGTTTACTATAGGAACCACTTATAACACATGCCGTTCGTTTAAAAAAAGGATCTTAACAAATCTAAAAACCAAAAAAAACAAAGAATATTTATATTTCTAATCTTACATTTTTATCTTAATTACATAAAAAATTGAAAGGTATTTGATATAAGCAATTTATCGCCTTTCCCAGTCCCTCACCTTCTCGCCAGGTTTGAAAGCAACACGGAACTCATTTGTAAATGTCCTTTCTTCATAATCCTCAGCAACCAGAGCTGTCTGTTGCCGTGTGTAGCAAATAACAGATGACTCTAAGCTGACATCCCCTTGTCTCACAATGGAAGCATTCAGAGTTCTATTTTTCTCATCAACTGTATAACTTTCTTGGGCAAAACTCATTCTTGGCACTGATGATATTCAAATACAAAAGACAGTGATATTAGTCTTAAAATGAAAGGCGCTATCTTTCAATTGCTAAAATAATTTGCATTGTAGTGAATATTGTAAGCTAGGTTTTTAATACTAATCACTTTAAGTATTGTTATGTGTAAATCCAAGCTATTGATATTAGACCTATTAACAAAGGAAGGACATGAACATAATGCATTTTTGTTGTGGATTATTGGATAAAACATTTGAAGTATGAATCAGAGACCAGTTCAAACAATTTGCCCCCTTCAGTATGAGTAATTAGAACCATTGTACGTATGCACATTGGTAATGCCACCTAAATAGATTTTACAACCTGAATGAAACACAATTCACTGGAATAGAATGGCGTTATATAATGCGTTGAACCAATGAGAACTGCAATCATAATTGTCTCATGTCTTAGGGGTATGCAGATGACCTAGATGAGGTATGCAGATGACCTAGATGAGGTATGCAGATGACCTAGATGAGGTATGCAGATGACCTAGATGAAGTATGCAGATGACCTAGATGAGGTATGCAGATGACCTAGATGTATCTTAGCCTCAAGGAGCAAATCATTTTGGAATTCCCAATCAATGTCATTATGTTATTGCTGATTTTAGATGGAAAAAAATCATTTGGCGGGAAGTGTGTACTTAATCACAACAGGGTAATGGCAATTTTTCATTAGGTTTCCAAAACAGATTGAAACTCGATGCAAGGGGTTTGTAGGAGTAAAGACCTTTCTTACAAATTAGTAAGATGAGACATTCACTTGATTCCTTTAATACAAATGTGCATATATAGTGTATATAGGAACGGGGGAGTGGAAGTAAATCTGATTATATTTAGAAGTGGTCTTAAAGAACAGCTAAGAGATTTTAGTTGGCAAATTGTTCTTTCAGAGTACTTGAGTAAAAGACATCATCTCTTGAATGGTCCGTACCTATTCAATTTTTTTTATGAATTTATTTTTTGTTTGAAATCATGATGGTCTTTTGAAGCTACTTACAATCTAATGAATCATCAAAGATGACAACCGTGGCTTGGATGGGCTGTTTCAGGTTACTTCCAATGGCCGAACTCAGAAACACCTGGAACGTCTCATTTCCTTCCTGCCTTGGCTCAAACTCGTCATCCAACAAAGTCAAGGCACAGTACTGAATATTGAAATTTAGGGCAGATAACAGATTCTCAGTAAGACTCACATTGTGTTGTTGGACCATCAAGATGGGTTAGTCCTGTATCCCCATACAAGTGCAGGCTCAAGGACTTGATTTTACATCATTTATTCCCCCCCCCCCTTCTCCCCCCCGCAGAACATGTCATTTGATATTCATCTCTCAACTCCTAAGGAGCATATAGTAAAGTAGCATTTTAGACTAATCGTACTAACATACTGACAATTTCTTCCTTCATCTGTAGCTGGGCACTCATTCAGACCTGAGTCGAGTGAGAAAAAAAATTGTGCAAAGACCCTTTCGTTAGGACTCAACATCTGTAGCTGCTGCCAGGATTCGAACCAGGACCTCTCAATCTCAAGTCAAGTAGCTTAATCAATCAGCCACTGGTGCCACAATATTAGTTTGTTTAACTTTTAAAACAAGGCACAGATGCCAAGTCATTAAGAGAGTTAAAAAATTTGAAACTTAGTTAAATACTTTTCGTCATTTCGAAGAGATGGAAAGTAAAAATGTCAGTCAGTAGTCTACACCCAAGGATTGGCCAGGTGAGAGTTCTTCTTCTAAGAAACCGACTTTCTTGTTGTTGGTAATAGGTTTAATTTACCTCAAGGAACAAAAATTGTGTTGTAGTGGGTGTGTTACCTGTGTAGATTGTCCAGGACCGAAAGTGATTTGTGTTGAGGAAGGGATGTAATCCTGGCCAGGTCTAGCAGAGGGTGTTGGGGACAGACGTGTGGCACACCAGACAGTGGACACGTGGGACAGATCTGAACCTTCCCTTGTAACAGCCAGCTCTATTGTACCACTGTTTTCAGGGAAAGAAAATTCCTCCCCAGAGAGATAGATGAAGGACTCTGACAAAAGCAAAATCAAATTTGATTAAATGACGTTATACGTAGCCATATCTTATTTTTCGAAAGAGATATATTCCTGCTAAAAAAATAAACAAACTTAGAATGCACAGCTAAATAAATGCTCTTTGTTTGCCGTCTACAAAAAAGAAATATTATTCAACTTTTTGTGTCAAATATGCTTTCATAATCTTTTATTTTGTCGGATTCAAACTCTCTCTCTAAACTGCACATCTCTTTTTGAACCACAGACACGATTGAGTCGTATCTTTTTGATCTTGATCGTAAATAAGACATCAATTTAGTTTTGTAGTCTATTTCTTCATTCTACTTTTCTGCGATGCGACATGCCCAGACACGAATAACACACAAGGCACCTCAATGCTAACCGAAACGCCCAAACAAAATATCCTATTCTGCACATAGGTTCTTTGACTTTGTTTAGTACAAAAGTAAAAATTAATGAGTTAGATAATCAGGACAAGCAGATAATCAGCCCACTCTTTATTGTTCTTAAATAAATTCAACCAGCCCACTATTCACTGTTACTGAGATTCTGGATTAAAAAACTATAGATATTCAAAGCCTTCATATTTAAAGATAAAGATAAAAGTGTGTTTATAGCCCATATCCCCATATAAGGACAGACCTTACATAATTACTCCACAGACGCAAATAATAAAATATTGTTGTCATTAGTTAAATAGGGCACTGTGTTCTCACCATCATTTGGTCCCTCTATGACAACGATGAGTGTATGCACGGCTCCGAGGGTGGCAGGTAGAGTGGGCTGGGACAGCCTTATTTCAAACTGTTCCATCGCTTCATACTCACTGTCATCCACCAGCTGGGGAAATGGAATGGTTGCTTCTACAATTTGCTTAAATGTTTCTTTACAAATACAAATGAAAATAATAAATTAGCATGGGAGCATTTTTTGCAACATAAATAAATGTTTGCTTTATGATCCAGTTGATTGATGTGTAGATGTTGAAAAAAAATATGACAAGAAATTCAAAATCATTTCTAAGCCTGATGAATGGATCTTAGGAAGAACAACTTGTATAATCAGAATAAAGCAATACCATCCAAAATAGATAGTTTATCTTATTATCTTCAACTATTCTGTAGTTAGTAGAGAAAAGGCGCAGTGGATAAGTGTTTGATATGAAGATTCTCGAGAATTATTTCCACAAAATCATGGTTCAATGCAAAACAAGAAAAGCTTGATTGAAAAGGAAGTAAAATTGTTTCCTTCATAGAAATGTAAGAGATCTGAGAGAAGAGAAACTCACTTTGACATCACAGGATGACTCAGCCACACCAGAAGGAAAGGTAACTCTGTATGCATTAGTTTCTCCCCTTGACACAAAATCTGAGCCAGATTCCAATCCTTTCAAACTACTTCCTGTAGCCGTCAGAGAATGGGTTGAACAAACAACGGATGAAGAGTGTCTCAGATCACCTGGAAGTGCCATGATAAAAAAATAATACTAATTTTCAATGCAAGTCAGAAATTTTATTACCCATGATTATTTAAAAATAAATTCTGAAGGATGCATAACAGTGACCATGACGATGATTCAACAAATATGAAACCAACAATGTTCTTATCAATATCAGTGTTAAATTATTGTAATTTTGTTCATGCAACATTTAAGTAAAAAAAAAAAGAGGCCAAATATAATAAATAACTTACATTACATAAATTGCCCAAATAATATTTCGCATTATGAACAGTACAAAACAGTATTTTATGCCAGAATGTATTCAATTACAACCAGTTTGCATTAAGCTAGGGATACAAACAAAAGAAATGAAAAAAACCAGATAGTGGTATGGTTTCAAATGTAAAACAGCTAACAATCACACAAATGTTTTGTGTCTCCCCTTCATCAGCTAACAAACGTAGAAAACAAAACATAAAAAGGTTTGTGAAAATAGGTAGGTGGAATCAGAGACATCTATAGGAAGATTGGACAGTCAGTAACACTACCCGAAACATTCTCGTAATTGTTAGTTGTTTTACATTTGAATCTACACTTGTGTCTTTTCAAAAAATATTTCTATTTATCAGATGATGAGCGTCTGGCAGCCCACTTTAGTATAGTGTATTGCCCTGCAGTGTAAAACACTAGCCTTCATTTGGAAAACAGCGACTTGACAAATGAAAAATAAAGACAAAAACAAAACAAACCCAAACAATACCTGATCTTTTAACCATGGCCCTAACGATTCCATCTGTTTCATTCACTTGCAAAACTTCACTTGAAAACTCAAGCACAGGCTCTGTTTTACAAACAAGACAATTATATCTATTAAAACCTGAGGTGTGAATATCAAATAATCATGTTTAACTTGAAAGACTTGCAATAAATCTTATTTTCCATTATGAGCAATTTAATATAGTAACATTAATTTTGGAAACATGAGTTCAATTTTTATATGCATGAGATAAAATTCATTTCAGATTTAGAACATTATATTTCATTATTTTTGTTTAATTTCTTGTAATCAAATTGTATATTTTTGTTACCATCTTCTTCATCATGAATAGTGACAGCAGCCCTCTGGATTTCCCCCAGAACAGTATAAGATGGGGAGGAGATGTGAACAAAGAAGGTTTCTTCTCCTTCAAACATTGTGTCATCATGAATGAGGATGTTACATGTCTTTTCGTCCTGCCATTCATCAAACTGGACCTGAAAAGGGAACGAAACAAACATTTGATTAGTTTATTGAATAGAACCAAATAACCTTCCTCCTCTACCGTCTGTATCATTCACTTTGACAAGGCGATTACTTTGCTACAATCAAATGCATTCATTTGACACTGAAACTGGCTAAATTTATGCTGAACAATGCAACACATATTTGCATTTTCACAGAATAATCAAATAAGCCAAAGAGTGTAAGTTACTCATCAATGTTATTTGAAGTTTTATTCGAAATGATTTTTCTAAATGAATTTAGCCTACAAGATGAAAATATCTGGCATAACAAAAATGAGAGCTTACACAAGCCTAACTCAAAGTTAAGATAGACTTTAAAGCTTGCAAAATTAAATTCATGATCAGTAAGAATCAAACACTGTTTTATGGATAAGATCATTTTTAGATGTCAAAGAAAGTCCAAAAGTGATACATACAATCATTAAAAACAATATTGAATTGAATATATTTTCACCTGTCCGGACACTTGAACAAAGTCTGGCAATTCTGAATGTCCATTAACATTTTCTGACACAGCTGAATCAGGAAATGTTGAACATTTCACAATGGAGTACTGAATCAAAATAAACAGGAAGAAGAATTGTGAGCACATAACCCAAAATGTATAAAAGATTCAACGATCTAGAATGTCTAGAATGTTATTGGTAGCTTTATTAGACCTCATGGACTTTTTAAAAAATGATCCAAACGTTACAACAAAATTGACAAATATTACAAACAATTATCTATTTCATAATGAAAATTGGATCTATAAACCAAAGTAAATCAGAATCCACTACCGTTATTGATTTCAATAAATTGCATGGGCCATAAAATATTTGCGTGACGGTTTCCATGACAACACACACTATGCACCACCAAAAAAAAAGAGTTATCTCCCTGAGAAGTTAGTTCATGCAAGTTTTTACATTCAACCATAATAAATTTGC
>JARFNW010113184.1:20000-22491 GCA_031763155.1 Dirona albolineata
CCGCCATCTGGGATAGCTCACTCAGTCGGTAGTCGGTAGCGAATGCTACTACTACTACTCGCTCAGTAAATAGTGAGTCGATTCTGCTGTGTCGGCAAGGCGGTTCGGTCATCATCATCACCACCACCACCACCACCACCATCACCACCACCACCACCACCACCAACATCACCATCATCATCATCATCATCAACACCACCACCACCACCATCACCACCACCACCACCACCACCATCATCATTATCATCATCATCATCATCGTCATCGTCATCATCATCATCATCATCGTCATCGACGTCGTCATCATCATCGTCATCGACGTCGTCGTCGTCATTGTCATCATGTAAATGTTATGTATTATTATTATTATTATCCCCCCAATTGTCACCAACATCACAATGACACTGACACAGACTGGTTGAGTTTTTGACCACCTTCAGTTACTGTCAGCTTCCATCACCACCCAACCTGTGACCGAAACCAATGCAGAATTCAGTGTTTGGAAAGGACTTTTCTGAATACACTCACATCTCCCTGTCGCCTCTTCCAGCTGTACAACCGTAGCAACACGTCCGGGTGCAGACATACACGTGGACACACATTTAATTCTTGAAGACGTTCGAATAGTTGTCGAATAAAACGGTGACAGTGGACTTTTCTTTTTGGGGAAAGAAGTGAATCTTTCTTGACGTACATCTAACGCATCCTTTGCCACCATTACTTCAAATTCACAAAGAATCAAATAATCTGTGTGCCCCGGTTTCCAAAGGTAGACATACCTGCCGGTCATTTCTTGATCACAGGGCAGTCTGTGGGGTCCTTCTGGGGGCAGAAGATCTGGATGACTCACGCAAACATCGCCACTTTGTTTTGTCGGAGATATAGGAAGAGGGTTTACATTCGAAACATAGATGTAGAAATTGGTAAGACGATTGCTTTTTAGCTCGAAGTCTCTGTTTGTGATGTCGACAGAGTGTATTTGGTACGTTCGTAGTAAGTCAACGGCCCACCATGAATCGCTTCTAAATTCAGCGTGCGTACAAGATCTGTTGAAGTAGTACGGGTCTCTGTTGCCGTCCACAGCTTTCATAGAGACTGACACGAATGAAAAAACAAAAAGAATGAACGCATGATGAGATGAACAGCAACAACAAATATAATGAGAAACAAAATTGCCTTTATTTTGTCCACAAGGACACTTTGTCTTTGAGGTTTATTTCGATAGAAGACCGAAATAACACAAGCCTCAGCCACAAGGCGGCCGTGCCATGTAGTCAATAGGAGTTAATATTCTTACTCAAGGGGAAACAAACCACACAATGACGAAAGCAACAAATAAACGCAACAAGCTAGTGGTATTATGATGAAATTCAATAGAATACGTCATTGCATTTAGAAGCGAATGAAAACATTGTCAACGGCAACTTATGAAAGCGTTCTGTACTGAAAACAAGAACAAAATGCAAATTCAATATTACATCTGAGATATATTTCCACTGCCCGACCGTGGAAAGAGAAGGACATATGCTCTGACCCGATTTCCGTGCAAACATTGACAATGTGTCTGTATTAGAATGTTTATTTTATTTTATTGTATTAAAAAAGAAACAAAAATTAAATTGTTTTTGTTGTAAAATTATGTTTGTATGATGAATGTTGTGAATGATTTCCAATTGTGACATTGTCAGTCTTTATTGCTTTACAAATTTTGTGAGTCCATTAAAATGAGGTTTCACATCTAGATAAGTAAGACACCTTGCCCTGCTTACCTCGCCCTATCGGGGACGGACGTTAAATTTGGAGGTCTCCTCGGTTGTAAGTAGCGTTTGTCCTTGTCCAAAAATTATAATCGCGCCTAACAGGCAGCGTCTGGCGTATTAAGTGTTCCGTTGCTTTCTCGAGGACAATGTGCTACTAATACTGTAAAGCGCTTAGAGTATGGAGATGATCGTGAATAAGCGCTATATAAATACATATAATTATTATAAATGTACATCATTAGAGGTTAAAAAAGGTTGAGGTCTTTAGAAGAACCGGACACAAACATGTAAGTGAAACCATCCAAGAAAGACGCTTCAGATGTCCCGGAAATGTTTTTAGGATGGCAGCCAGACGACAGAAGAAGACAGAGAAGACTGAAACTTTCGTGGGAAGAAATGATTGAAAGAGATTCAAAGAACATCGGGATGTTGCCAAAGCAGAGGAATAAATATCACAAGACAGGAATACTTAGAGGGTTATGGCAGCCCTGCACATACAAGCACGGGAAGGACTAAGGACTAAATTGATAATTCCTAGAAATGTGAATGTAAGTCTCGCCATTTTTGTACCAAAATAGAATGTAGGATCACAATCAAGAATGCCTTCCCTACGTACCTACGCACTTCCATTATTATTATTTTTATTATTATTACTATTATTATTATTATTATTATTATTATCATTATTATTATTATTATTATTATTACTATTATTATTATTATTATTATTA
>JARFNW010113185.1:0-12692 GCA_031763155.1 Dirona albolineata
TGAATTAGTAGATATGTCAAATTTCAGTCCAGGGCAAGCTTGAAAACATGGCAACCTGAGGAAACCCTGACACATTTGCCTCCATAAGGCTTTTATAAGCCTTTTAAGAACTTCAAATATCTTTGTGATGCCTCCTGATGAACCGTAATTCCTGCTAACCACTTACCACCTGCCTTTTGCCATACATTAGATGTAAAAATATCCAAAAAGGTATTTCAGCTATCAACTATTTAGCCTTCACATTATTGGCAGTAAGAAAAATGATCATACTGCCAGAGTTGATCTCCTACAGACTGCAGGCAGATAAATGGCAATGGCTTTACTATTGTCAGAAGTTGATTTAAATCAAACAAAATGCCAAGGGTGGAATGTGTTTTCATTTCATGCCATCTGTCGAGTTGTGTGCTAGTGAGTGGAGTACTGGTTACATCTTAACTGTCAATAATTTAACTTTCTGGATATTTGTCAATGTTGAAAACAGCCTGAACTGAACTGTTAGCAGTACCGCAATTCTTTAGGCAATTCCTGAAAATGTGAAATCTCTAGTGAAACCAAACTCCTTATAATTCTAGTGTTGCTTTGGCACGGCAGTATGGTATCAAGTGTTTTTACTGTATTTTGATATAATATACATCAATAGTTAGTGTTCTATAATACCTCGCCTAGCTTGTCTGACAAGTCGCCAGATCTGAATATCTATTATTTTGAATATTTTGTTTTCATACTTGTGAAAATGATAGTGTACTTCAATTTTGATTAATATTGATAGCTTCGAATATCGAGTTCCCCACAATAAGCAGTGTAGGGACCAGCCATAATATGTCACGCTCTGAAGGGTGCACATGACAAATGGAAGTAAGTCCTTATGTCAATGAGGACTTACACCACTCATCACCTAACACATGTCTAGAAAGACTCTGCATCAGGAATTAAAGATGAGCAGGCGATGAGCCCACTACCTAGCTTAGAATAATTAACTTCAAATCCACCTAAGCTTATTGGATTGTGACCTCCCTTTTCCATGAACAATTTTAAAGCAACTAGCACTGACACACAAAAAAAAGGCAAACAATATTTGGAAATATACTAAAAACAAAATTATAATTCAAATTCAAATTCAGAAGCAAAAATGCAAAAATGACTATTATGTACAAAAGATCAATGAGAAGTATTTTTTTGATACATAACACATTTGCTATCCTTGCTTCAATTGAAACACACAACTAAGTTACAAAACTAAAAAAAATTGAGCTTTCTTAATTATATTCAAATCAAACAAGTAAAACTATAGAGGTAAGTCAAGTCACTCAAACAAAATGCCATATATTAGCTGAACTGATGAGTTATAGTAAAAAAGATCTTTAACGATAATATCTTTGAAGGAGAAATCAATATCAGAATACAATACATCTCTGTGATCTGGAATAAAAATGAGAATACATAAGCAAAACATGGCAACAAGAGGAGAGTAGAAATAGAAACAGTTTTTAAATAAATATTGCACATTAATAAATTTTTAAAAAGCATGAACAACTTGTTCTATGGATCAATATATTATACAGAGCAGTTATGTTTGAATACACACTTCATCATGCTTCACTTCTTGAAATCAAAACCAAAAACGAAATGGTAATAAAAGTAAAAGAAATTGAGAAAATTAAAACAAAGTAAGACCAAATAAAGTCCAGATATTCATAAATTCAGTTTCTCATAATAAAACTAAAACACATAGTGAGTCAGTCCAAACAACTAACACCATCAAGCCATCCATACCATGTTATAGATATCTATGCTACCTTGGGACTACATAATATAGATCAACTGCATTCACATGACACTTTTTTTTCATTCTCTTTCTAATCCTTAAAAAAAAACCACACACACACACACACACACAAAAAGGAAAAATTCAATCCATTTTCAATATTTTGAAATATTAATATTAATACACAAGTGGGAGAGAGAGAAAAAATATTCATATATTCATATATATATATATATCATATATAATGTCTTATTATTATACAATATCATACAACCAATAATCATGAATATAAAAAATGGTCACACATCCAAATCACAGTAAAATGATCTGACCAGTATTGCAGAGGTTCATGCCAAACTTTATGACCTGCTTTTTGGGGCCTTTAGTTTTAGACTTGTATTAAACTTCTTTTATACTCAATGAATAATGGCGATACAATCTAATATCATTATAAGCACTCAGAAAATATCAAGCTGTTTTCAAGTCTGACACTGGTTCAAGTTCAAGACAAATTTAAAAAAAACCCCAAAAAACAACCAGTTGAATGATTTCAAATTTTACCTACGTGGAAGTCAGTGCAAACAGATAACTTTAACAGTACAATGTGCAAATATTATACACAAATACACTTTACCTGGAAACATTTTTTTTACTTGCAAACTCATGTTAAAATCCAGCCATCTGCTAAGCTGCCTTTAAAATCTATCACTAAATATCATAGTTGCTAACAGGTCACGTAAATAACATGGGGATTGAGAATCAATCATAACAGGAGCACCTAGCATCTAAAACAATTCATATGATACATACAGGGTGCCTGAATTTTATCTTTACAACTTCATATGATTTAAACAAATGAATACTAATACATGTAAAATGATGAAACAGAATGAAAACCATAAAATTTTCTTTAAATCAAATCTATGTTATGAAAAATTTGATATGAGCATCATGTGAGCTTTTAAAACATTGAGTCAACATCTAAAATGGCACCATTTTTCATGCAATTCGTTCAATATCATCTGTCATTATTTCCTTCAAATCATCATGGCTTACCAATGGTGTGTTTATGCAATATCGTGCATTGTCAAAGATGATCACTAATTATGATGTAATACTTTACTCGGATTGCATTTAAATGCCTTTAACTAGGCCTCTGTTCACGGTCACCTTGCTTATCTCTTCTGCTTTATACTTCTTGTCTCCACAAACATTTCATAACAAGGATGAATTGTTAGTCTTGATGGAGGAGATTGTTTTGATGGACTTTAATAAATGTTCTTTTGATCTGTGTATCTGGAGCCTCAATTCGGCCAAACTGGCGCTGCAACTGCTACTACTGTGTGTCCATATTGCATGACAAGGGCAGTTACTCAGAAAATAGTATGAGCTGGATTAAATCTTCCTTCAATCACTTGCACCACGTTACTAAATATTTTATCTTACATAAAGAAAATTTTCTTGAGCTCATTATCTAAATCACATTGTTTCATCCTTATTTTTGAGGCAATAAATATTTTGAAGTTGTAAAGATAATTTCCGGACTCCATGTGTATACACTAACAACTAAAATGATTTCAAATTAAAATTATTCGGATTCATTTTATGGAGTAGATAATAACTATGCCACAAGCAACTACCCTTTTGTAATAAACTCTAGTTTTGTAGTGAGCATGTTTAGACTAAGAATTTCCATGCAAAGATAATGTATGTAATATTTTATTATATCATATGTTGCTATAAATTTAGTCTGCACATATATTCAATGTTTTCAATTTACCTTTTTAGTAATTACGACTTCAGTAGGTAACAGCACACCAATCAAGTAAATTATATTACGTTATCTCATTGAATTTAGGGGCCTATTTTATGTTTCGTTTCCCCTACCCACCACTATCTCTGAAGGAATGAACTAAGTTTTGAATTGACCTAAATTAATTGATCGATTCCACAAGTTTAGAATAGCTGGGTCAAATACAGGAGACAATCCGGTCTTTTCTGAAAAGACAAAATGTGTTGGTGCCAAATATTTTTAAAATATGATTTTTATGATCCAATAAAAAATATTATTTTGTTCTCCAATCATACACAATGACGAATTCCCCAACATACAGGTGTCTGAAAATTATGTTTTACAACTTCAAATATCTATAAAATATGAAGGTACTACCGCAGTCACACACATATTATTATAATAATAAAATATAATTGATTAGTTCATGGAAACCCTCAAACTTTACTCAGTCGATTTTCACAACAAATGCAATTTGTTCCGTAAAGTATCTATCTAAATTCTTTCAATATTAGCTGTGATTGTTTACTTCAAATCATTAACAATCATCACCCAAATGTTTATGCAAGACATCAGGCATTGTAGATATGGTCATCTCTTCTACTGCTCCACCTACACTTCCAGTTTCCAAAAATTCTAAATAAAATAATAAACAGGTATGAGGTGATCTGTGGTATTTAAGTCTTCGACAGGTTTGCGCATCTATCTGGTGGTTTCAATAAATGATTTTGACTCAACAGGCTTTCTGGTAGGGAGTCTGCATTGTATCGGGGATGGTCACTAAGGAAATGAAAGAGCTGGAATAAGCTGTTGACACATTATTATGTAAATAAATATCGCTACCTCATTCATAAAAAAATATTATTGATATAATTAACTAACCTGCCATGTTTCATCATAAAACATTCATTAGTATACATTCTATTCACATTTGAAGATGTAAAAATAATATTCAAGTATCCTGTATAGTATTATCATATTATGATACATGGCAAAAACGGTGACAAATATAGGAATAAGGTAATTGTGTTCGTATTACATTTCCAGAAATATGAGTGTAACCCCTCCTACTCGTTGAACACACATAAGTCAATTTCATGGATTCTTTGAGCAAAGGGCATTACCCCAATCTTATTATATTTTTCAATTTTTCCTTTGCCCAATAAATGCTTCAACATTTCCAAGTCTGGCATCTTGGACGAAAACTGTTGCATTGCATTATGGGTATAGAGAACCATTTGATTTTGAGCTAAATATCACAAAGACCTTTAAAACTTTGAGGTTCAATACTTTTTAAGCCATAGATCTACCCGCATTTGTTGGCAATATTTAAATAGGGATTGTTAGATAATATTAATTAATACATGATACATACGGGTAATATTTCAACAACACTAAGGGTAAGAGTGAGCTTGGAAATCAGCTGATATTGCTAAACAATACAATTCAACATACATAATGATTGAATGCCATTGACCCAAATTCTACAGCATGTATTCAACTCTCAACCATACAGGGCCATTGTGTTGGTATTCAATGTATCACATTTCCAGAAAATAAATACTGCACATGAATCACTTTTACACTTGAGCCTGAGCAATATTTGTTTGAGAAATGAAAAGAGATAATAATATATCCTGCTCATTTATGAGCATGTTAATGTTATACACACTTATGTATTTCAATGCCATAATATCAATAGTGAACAATATTATGCTGTGATGTTTAAATGGACTGAAAACATGCCCATTTGACCATTTCAAGATTAAAATAGATCTATTTAGTACAGGAATGTTCATAATCATTTTGTTTTCATTAGTAAAACTTGATTTGAAAATTTCATCAGTAAGTAGGTACCAAGTTTTATGAAAATCTATCATCAGGCAACTTTAAAAATAATTGAATAAAAATGCAATATTATTATTATGTCCAATTTTACCATGTTTTACACTGAAAAGCAAATAGAACAACAAAAACCATCTTAATAAATGGACATTATGGTGAAGACATCCACCAAAAGTAATGCCAGGCTTACTACTGTCTTTCTTAACGTGTTTACATTTCCCTAATGAGTAAGAAGAGACGTTTGCCATCATGCCATGGTGATGCTTAGGGCTATGTGGGTGGCAGTCGTAAAACTCCTGAATGGGTCACTAAGAAGTCTGTCTGTAGCTGACAACCCTCAAGCATAAAAGAAAGAATATCTTAGGCGATGGCCCTCATCTCCCGTGACGTGAAGTAGTGCCACCAGCCACTTATTAGAGAGATTACTTTCTTGCAATGGAAAAAATTAGAACTACATCCCTTTCTAAATTCAAAATCAAACGGAATAGCAATAGATATTGCTTCTCATTAAGAGGGTATATATAGTTTTCAGAGTAGACAGAATTTGTCACAAAGGAGACATAATTACTCTAGTCCAACACGCTCAAGTATCTGCCCCTCAGGTAACATGCTCTATAGGAGAAAGTAGCGGAAATCAATTTGAAAATACAAAAAATCATCATATTTTTTTCCGAATAAGACGACGAAATGCGACTAAAAGAGGAATTTACCAATCTGAAGGGCATCAAAATTGAATGCACAATTTAAATTTTTCGGTACTTCCTGGATAACAAGGTCAACTTGCAAGGAAAAAATAATGTAAATAACTTGTCCTATCATATTAGCAATCAAACTTCGCACTATACTAATACTAGAACCTTTGTACATCACACATTTCTACTACCTTTTAAGAAAGGGCTTACAACAGAGAAATATTCAAAGACAATGACACAAAGGGAGGCATAAATTACTCTTGTCCAACACACTGCAGTATTTGCCCCTCGGGAAGCAAGGTCCATGTGAAAATCAGACCAATTAATAATAAAACTTCACTCTAGCAGCACCAACACTACAGCTCCAACACTACAGCTTTTGTAGATCACAGATGTCTACCACTCAATACAAAAGGGGATTAGCATTAAAACTTCAAAACATTCAACTCGATTTAAAATACAGTGCACGCATATTCATGGGAGACTATAAACACCATGCTCAAAACTTGAGGCTAGAGAGACCTGAATTCATAACTTTAAAAAGTAGAAGACTGGATAATTTTAAAACCATTTTATTCAACAACCTTGAAAACAAACCCACCTTCTTTCCAAGAAATTGGCAGACCCAAAGTACTCCAAGATCTTGCAATGGCAACAGACAATATAACTAAATTATAACTCATTTAATCACAGACTAACTATGCCGAAGCAGCCACAAACCAATGATCATGAAAATCAACAACACTTCTACAAAGGATCATGTGATTACAAATAGGCAAACTGAAACAGACTGGAAGAAAAACTAAGGGAATCTTCACCATCGACAAGTGTCAGGCAAATAATGCCTCCTTTTTCACACCAAGCATATCATATTTGCTTTACATGATCAAAGACTAAGGTTGAGACTCATTCCCAAGGATTTAAATTTTCAATTGCATATTTTAATTACTGTAACTGTACTCCCAAGATTTATACTCTGTGATCAGGTGATATTTTCCATGAGAGCCTTTGTCGTATTGATGACAAATGCAGCTTTTACTTTTATGCTGAGAATTGTGACTCACTCATAATTTTTCATGGATTAAAATTATCCCAAACAACAGCCTCAAACTACAGCACACAATTCATTCCAAGTTACACTAAGTGAGAATATCAACAACATTTTGAATAGTAAATGCACGATCAATGAAAACAACGATGGCCAACATTACTGTCACAGACAAGCTTTGGGATTCAATTTTTGTACTTTTGGTATTTGATAGCGTAAACAACATTTTAGGTTCCATACACTGAGGGAAACAAATCACACACCACTTTTGATTCAAGGTGTAAAGACCCAACCGATCATTTATGAAACCAACAACCATTCACTGGAGTACATAATATATTCATAATATAACTACACTTGAAACCGATTAAACACAATCTTGAATATTTGAGAATAGTATTCCAATGTAATAATTGAACAGCTTGTTTTCAATCACTATTATATCTCTTTTATCCTCAGTATCATATCAATTAAATGATACAGAACATGCTATTTACAGGAACTTTTGATAAAAGTGTTAGGATTTCACATAATATGATGGGAAAAATTGACTTATATATCATTCTTTTCACTCGCTGACACAATCAAAGGAAACACTGGAGTCATTGGCCATTAGCTTTTCAGCGCACATGTTCAACGTGTGCTCCTTGGTGATTCAGGCATGCTTTTATCCTAATGACGTCATTGGAGGGTTTATAAAGTTTCATGCTTTAAAACCATTTTGTCAAAACCCATTTAATGTTGAGCTCAAAGTACAAAATGGCATTGAAGAAATAAGCTTTTAAATTGCTAAAAACGTTTTCTTTAGAAAACAGACACATTTATATGATGTGAATTTCATGAAATGAAGACAAGCAGAGATATATTATATAATATAATAAGGTGAGTGGTTTTAAATCTGCCATGCTATTGATAAAAAAAACACAGGTAAATTTTCTAGAGTTGGCAATTTTCAAAACCATGGAACTATAAGAAGAAACATCCCTGCCATTATCGTTACTTGTCCGACTTCCAAAAGTACGGAAT
Source organism: Dirona albolineata (assembly GCA_031763155.1). Lineage (NCBI taxonomy): Eukaryota > Metazoa > Mollusca > Gastropoda > Nudibranchia > Dironidae > Dirona > Dirona albolineata. Next base: position 8,169 of record JARFNW010113185.1, read on the forward strand.
CACATTAAAGCTGTCAGTAGCCACTTCAACAGTTTGAGGACCCCGGACAGGTTCCATCCTTGAACGGATCCAGTTGCCTTCGGGGAGGTACACAGATCTTGATACGGTGCCTTCACACAGCACAGGTGCCACAAGCAGATGGTCCCCAACCATGAACTGGTCATTGATGGCCAAGACATGCCTGTCGCTGGACGCTGACCACCAGAGAGGACGGATGATTGGCATGCCGTGCTGTTCCTTCCACACTTTGGCCAGGTATGGGAGGAAGTCATCATTACGAAGAGAGAGTACTCCTGAGAGAAATTCTTGCAATCCGGCCGATTTCAACAAGGGAATGTTGGGGATTCTGAGGATAGGGTAGAAAATGGCCATTTGAAGCCACCTCATAAACATTTCCTCTGTAATCAATGACGTTGCTTGGATTTCGGCGATGAGAAGTGGAAATCCAGACATGCCCATGATGAGGGAGTGTGGAATGGATGTGTTCATACAGGAAGACCCCGGATCTCCTTCGAAGCTCATTTTTATGGGGGTGTACACAGGACCTGGAACAAAGCCTGCTGCCATCTCAAGGACCAGAGATGCATTGAGATATGTCAGCTGATGGTAGAATATCTGGTTGTATTCCAGGTACGTTATGTTCGAATCCTGGAAAGACGAGTCCTGAGGAACATCCATATGAAGTAGCTTAACAGCCTTGACATCGTAGTCAGAGATGAGTTCATTCAGAAGTCCGAGGAACCAATCGGCTGCCTCTGGATTGGTCACATCCAGGACTGCCCCTTCCAAACCTCTCCAAACCATCATCCTTGTGGCCAGGTTCAAACTGTCTTGGACAAAGTAGCCATTTCTAACACCATACGCAAAATGTGAAGATTTATAGCTGAAAAAGGGGCTGATGGGAAGCGTTGGGTAACAGTCATGATTTTTGGCAAACTTGATGAGAGCGTTAATCTGGTCGGCTAGTTTTGGATTCATGATCAAATCCCCTGCCTCCTTCTCCCAGTCTTCAGAAAGTTCCACCAAGCCACATTCAGAGCCATTGTGGGACATATGATTGATAAACGATGGAATATTGTCTTCATGAGACAGCGCATAGACTGGTTTTTGAAGGATTGGGCTCTTCACTCTTGAACCACTGGATAAGTCAGAATCCATCTCTAGACGATGTTGGTGTGCCACCTTGTAAATGTCTGGCATTGAGTTGCCTTGACATACGGTATACTCAAGTAAAGTCATCGGGTTTTCATTTTCTGTAGGACTATTTATTGATCTGATGCAAAACTGTCGTTTGTCAGTGTCATTCCAGGAAGCAGTGAATGAATATTTAGAGTCGACAAAAACAGCGACACTTTGAGATCCAAACCATATTGGGACTAAATTGTTTTTCTGGATTTCAGGATATGAAGGGTAGTAGTCTGTGTATTGTAGTTTGACACCTTGAATGGGCCAAACGGGAGTGGTGTCCGTCAAGTGACCGTACCACTGGTAGTGCTGTAAATAGAAGCAGTCCTCTGCCTGAAATCCGGCCATCAGACCCTCCCATTTCATCGTGTAGCAAGAAGAACCTGTTCTGTTGCTGCGCTGCGACACGCGGAGTCGAGCCATCTTGCGCCAGTATAAGCAATTATCCTCGAAATCGTCGTACAGATCGTCCCAGCAATGATCGTAAGGAGAGGCCATAAGTTGTCTCCCCATGTCGGCATACAGCACACCATCGCCATCAGAATTCCTGATTTCCAGAGATCGTAGTTTGACCGTGAAAATAAAATCTGAGCCGAAACGAAGATACTCCACAGGATCCTTATGAAACAGCCAGATAGCAAAGACGCCAACAGATATAATGCCGAACATGAAGTAAACAGCTATTTTCATAATCCGTCTCTTCCTCCTCTTCCTCTCTTGGGCTTGCACAGCCTGGGAAAGAAATAAATTTAAAAGTCAATACAACCAATTAAGCAATGAAATGAGATTGGATGCTACATCAATTGTCAAATCTATCAGTTGATTAACCAATCTGATTAGCTTTTGTGAACCAGCTTAGTTTACCCTATAAGGTGATGCAGCTTTGACTCAAGTAAGTCTTGCAGAGCCTTTTGGCCCATAGAGTGGTGCTTATCCCAGTTTCTGTAATGCGAAGTGGACAAAAAAGTGCAGATTTGTCACCCTGCTCTGGGTAGGGTGCTGGCCTATCACAGGATACTTCCCCAGCTGTCAACTGGAACCTATTTCTATACCTAAGTCCACTAAGGCAATCGAAGTAAAGCATCTTGGCCAAGGGTAACAAGGCAATGCTGAGAGACACACCAGTTGCGTGGATTAAGTGCAATGTCTTAAACCCTCGGCCACTGCCACTCCAGGTTTGACTGAAGAGAGCCCTCAATGGTGACAAAAAACATATCTTCAGAAAGAGGATGCTTTCTATGTGGTTGGAGAGGGTATAGAGCATCAAATACTTTGCCTCAGGCACAAAGGAAGCTCAAATTCCACCACCAGAGATGCAAAATGAACTCGGACATGTCTTGTTGATAATATATGCATTAACATACACGATATAGAATACCATAAATGTCATCCGTCTTTTTGTTTTTAAACAGACAAGCTGTGTATTGGTTTGGGGGAGAGGGGATAATACTAACAAGAAGCCAAATGTGTATGTTGAGCAAGTTAAAGATCCTGCATCACTCAGGCCTCTTTTTGAATGTCGATGTCAAACACTACACAATTACAGAGATGAAGACAATTTCATCATAGTTCATCTCTTGTAGTTCATCTACTTTAATCAAATGTATTCATGTCATTATCTATATAACTCTGTGAAACCGTCTTTATTATTATAATTACTATCATCATTGACACGAACAGCCATATTATATCCAGACTGCTTTTCTAAATAAATTGGACCCAACAATCCCCGGCCCACAGCAATGTGTTTTCACTCCAGCAGCTTAGGGAGGAGGTATTTTGACAGAACAAACGCACATTTGCTAATTGGATAATTAAACAAATAAGTGACAATTGCTCTGCAACATGTTTCCTAATATATATACTAATATATTTAAAAAAAGTTGATTCATCTCAACTCTTCGTAAGCTACAAGAGCTAAGATTAAACACAAAATAATGAATAAAATTAAAATGGATAGAGTGATGGAGTATCCTGACGCAGCATTCGGGAAGATTGATAGAGGATCCAGGTGGAATGGATTAGCCATGTATACCATTATAACGTAAGATAAGATAAGATAAGATACATTGTATGTGTCTATAATGCAATGGGAGAATCGAACCCATGCCTGTCACGGCAACTCCGCCTCGCCTTAAACAGAAAACAGCCCACTACCTCTGGACTAATCCGCCCGTTCACGGCGAGGCGGAGTTGCCGTGGCAGGCATAGGTTCGATTCTCCCGGTCGACGAAAATCTTTTTTCTATTTTCTGTTCTTGTCTCTCACTGGCACTGTTACATTATCCCACTATCATATCATCATATTTATAACACGTGGAACAGCACGGATCAATAACATAGCACAATAGTAATTGATATGAATAACCTAAAGTAACCTATAATCACTATGCTTTGCGTGAATTCAGCTACAGATGGATGAATAAAGGAACGTTTATGTTTCTCTGTTTCAACAGGTTTAGATAACAATCTTCCACCTCTATAATTTGATTTATCAAATTCTTTGTATTATACTGAATGTATCGGATTTCGTGAAATCTGAATACCTTTATCATGCATTACATTTCTTACTACATAGATCATCAATTGCTGGCATGCCATTATTTCCAAGCATTTTGGAGGCTTTATTTGTCAGTCTATTCAATTTTGATTATTTTATTTTAGATACAAATCCAAACAAATTATTCCAAATGGCGATATGATTTAGTTGGAAAGTAATGAAAAAAAAAAATCAAAATTTGTTTTCTTAGATTTTAGATCTTTAGCATCCATAAGAAATGTGTAAGAGGGTTAGTTTTTAAGTATAGTGTCCAAATGGGCATGCCATGTAAGTTTATAGATAGTGATGCCTAAGCACAGGTGTCCCAAAATATACTCAACAACTTTTGTCGTTAATAACTTTTGAAAGAAAAAAAAGTGTGCTCTAAAATTCAGGAGACAGGTAAATCATTCCCAAAAAAATTATTGTTTTTGACAGATAAATCAACCATGTGCACAACATATTGCGTCACTGGTGCGCATTTTCCCGAGGCAACCCCTCATCGCACTATATTGTGAACCATGGCAACCCGATTACATTCACAATTAATTCGAAGCATTTAACAGGTCATCAAATCAAACCAATGAAGAATATTGTCAAAAGGAGGTGAACCCGTTCTTATTGCAGCTCAAGAGTTGATATCACTTGTAATAATATCTAGAACTTCTTCATAAATTTTACATTTGTCTTTACGATATCAAATCAAGGGTGTGTGATTATATTGATTTGATACATAGGTTGGGACAGACTGGCAGATGAGTAGATAACTAAATACATAGACAAATACGATATATATATATA
>JARFNW010113295.1:0-12691 GCA_031763155.1 Dirona albolineata
AGAGAGAGAGAGAGAGAGAGAGAGAGAGAGAGAGAGAGAGAGAGAGAGAGAGAGAGAGAGAGAGAGAGTGTGTGTTTGTGTCTCTTCCGGGTCAATATTGGTAACAGTTCATAACCTCTGAACTTTCTGTTTGTATGCTACCACTTTCTACAGACTGGCGTTCAGCAGACAGCCAAAGTCCAAACAGGTATGAATAGAAATGATTTAACCGTTTGATTCACTGACCACTGGCTAATAGTAGCATTATCTTGCATTTATCCATATATCACTCGCTTCTTTTTGAACTAGCTATCTAGAACTAGAATTAACGCAAGTTAGGATAGTTTCTGACTGAGTACGTAGGACTCAATCAACTGACCGATGACCAGAGAGAGAAGGTTAACAACAACAACAATGGATTTTGTTGAGGGTGATATTTTTAGTTTCGGCTACCTATCGAAGCTGTCTAAACCTGTATTCTAGCTACTGATATTGCTATTACTATTAGGTTAACTACTTAAATATCTAAACATTTTATGGAAATTATGTCAAGCAAAGGGGCAAGAACCAATAGTGAAATATTTAGACCTTTTTTGTGTAGCCTATTTTAGTTTAGGGCGTCTGCTATAACTATGTCTAAGTCTATGTCCTATATGATGACTATAACTAGGGTTAGGCCTGCAGTGCAGCTGTAGACATGTTGTTGTTGTGGTTTCCTGGATGAACAAATAAACAAACAATGTGTGGTCGAAAAAAATGAACCACTTTCACTTTCATGTGCATTGTGTCTACACAGATCATATACACAGTTATAGTTATAGTTACAGACTATTATTACTATTACTTTTTTGTACAGATAATGTATTGGTAGAGTAGGTATTTTATTACCATCGGATGGTATAATAAGTAACGTAATGGTTCATTTCTTTATGTTTAAGTAATTGTCCCTATTGCTTTCTATTTTGCCCAAACCTAACCCCAAAACCTAACCTGATTATACATGGCGCAGTCAGCCGTTACAGAATACAAATGCGCCCATCTGAATCAATGTACCTAACAGTACATTTACCAAATATACGTCTAGACAAGTTTGGAATAAAAAGAGCCAATGGGCAAATTTTAAGATACTTTCGGGTGCAGAAAATGAAGCTAAAACATTTGGCTCTTAGAAGAAAATTGTTTGTACGGGGAAAAATAAAATATAACTTTGCTGTATGATGAGCTTCATAATTAAGAAGGCTTAGACTTAGACTATTGGTGTCCTGACCCAAGGATTTACTTGCACTTTAGGAGGTAGACCCATCATTACAATTTGATTTTATTTGAAGTTCTTGGATGACTCTGTGGGGTTTATCATAGATTTCTATAAATGTCTATAAATCTATTATTTCATATTTGTATAGAGTAGAGATTAAATGTTTAATGTAGAGTCTTTCTATCCATGTGTTAGGTGATGACTGGTGTAAGTCCTTATTGACATTTGGATTTACTTCCATTTGTCATGTGCACCCTTCAGAGCTTGACATATGGTTGGCCCCTACATTGCGGTATAAAGGGGACTCGATAAACAACAACAATGTTTGAAGTGCTGTTGTGATTATTTTCATGCAAATGCCAATGATACTGTGTTTGTGTGATGGGCAGTGTCCATAAGTATGATATTAGTAATGGATTTCAGCATGAACATATGTTAGTTTTGTACAAAAATATAGACTGACATTGACATAATTACTAAGCTTGGAGAGAAAACCATTTCCTGTATTCACAGTGTTGGCACATCTTGGCACAATCCTACTTGACATCCTTCAACTTCAACATTGAATTCTGCTCAAAATCAAAACATGTCATGGTTATAGTGATTCCTTACATGCACAAATATCTTATCAGTTAATGTAACATCTATGTATACCGTCCCAGAAGTATTTGTAAGTTACATGCCAAGAAAGTAGCCAATGTCTATAGCTAGCAGTAGGGAGTGGATGATAACAAAATAATGCCTAGTGAGTAACGCTTTACTGATGATACCAATTAAAAAAATTATTATTGTTGAAATTATTTAATTTGTAAATTCTAACATACTTTCTTCCTTCGAAAAGAGAAACTGCACAATGCAGTCAACTAGAACAATTCAGATCATTTCTATTTTTTTTTTTTTTTTTTTTCTCTGTCCGCTAGATGATCCACTTACCATGTTGAAAGCTGTCAACTCTATGAGAAGATTTCCATGTCAAGTCACTAAGATGTCATCCATGGCATTGGTGGGTCGGCAATGTTCGTCTGACAGTAAACCTCGCCCGAAGGCTGTCATCTTTGACATGGGTGGTGTTATTTTGCCTTCTCCTTTCCGTGCTTTTAAAGGTACTTTTACTCTTATAGCCTCAGCTATTACAGTTCACTTTGCTTTGTTATTATATTGTCAAACTGATATCATATTTTAGTGTATAGCTGTAAGTGGATATTGGCATCTGCTTTGAAGTCTCTGTACCTATGTATTTCCATTCATTGGGTTGAAATTGAAATCACTGATAGGGTGTGCTATGCAAACCAGGATAGACACTGTCTCTATGGACCAAAAGGCTCTGAAGGTCTTTCACTAATCTTGTGGTTGGACTCCTGTATAAGATGAACTTGTTACAAGCCTTCAACCTTGCCAACCTTGAGGAAGATATGGGAAACTTGGGTTTTTGTTGGGTTTTTTCAAGGCCCCATTCACACAGGATGTACTAGCAAGTGCCCTTATACTTACAACCGCTATGCCAAAAGTAATTATTGATTATTTTTAACAACTGAAAGTGAAAGATGTATTTTTAATAGATAATTTTTGCAAAAAAAATTTCAGAGCTGGAAAGTCAGTACGGAATGGCAGCCGGTACAATTTCCCGTATCATTGTAAACGAAGGAGAGGATGGTGCGTGGTCACGATTGGAGACTGGAAAGCTGACATTGTCAGAGTTTGAGAAAGAATTCAGTCAGATCTTATCCAAAGAAGTGCGTCATTATTTATGTTTTTGCATTTTTACGTTGACGATTAATAATAATAATAATAATAATAATAATAATGATAATAATAATAATAATAATAATAATAATAATAGTAAATAATATTTATAACGCTTATTTCCAAAAACTGAGTTATGCTCAATGCGCCTTACAAAAACATCCAAGTACATCACATCATGTTATGAAAATTAATTAGTTAGCAAAATACCTGCTTGTTATCTTTTCCTGATCCAAGATGTGTTTGGTGACTCATGTATGTCTAAGCGCATTGGTTAGAGTATCTCTGTGCTCGTATATACTCTATCCACCACATAACTATGGACATGCTAGCTGTGGCACTACTCAGCAGATGAAAATTTTAATTACAAGCAAAGTGATTTTTTTTAAATTCTCCATTATTTTCTTATTGTAAAATAAGTTTTCAGATATCTCCACCTATTGAGCAATTTGTTGCTATTTAGTAGTAGTAGTTGTAATGGTAGTAGTAGCAGTAGTAGTAATAACAGCTGTCGTAGCAGTAGTAATAATAGCGGTAGAAGCATTTGTGGTAGTAGCAGTAGTATTTATTCTACATAATGATATAATTGAATTTGATATTTGACTTAAGTTCACAATTTAGACGAAAGATTTTGTTGTTTATGTGATGACAACAATTTTTGTCCCCAGACTGGTAAGAACGTGGATGTATCCGGCATGATACATGCCTTCAGTCACGCGAAGCCCGAACCATTTCCTGTCATGTGGGAGGCTATCAAGTCCGTTAAGGCGGAAGGGATCAAGACAGCACTACTGACAAACAATTGGTTTACAGACGAGGCAAAGACAAAGACACTGTGTCCTCTGGACAAGTCCATTTTTGATGTGGTGAGTTTATAGAGACAATCTAAAAAAAATAATGCCAAGTGATCAATTGTTTTTCTTCTTGTTTGTTCATTCACAATTTTTTACCACACCTGAAAGCCGGCTTCCTTGATGAATGCTAGAAAAGTGACAATGGTATATGTGGTATACATTATAATTGCCATTGTTAGGTATCGAATACAAGTTACGGAATAAAACATTCCACGACTACTGAACTAACATGGCTGAGTGACTTTCTTTATTGTTCCCTGCTATCATTGTATTATCCCTGAATACATCACAGTATAGGTCCAATTGTAAAGTAAGTAACTTGGGTTACCCGATTCACAATTTGAGCTATAGCATTTTCACTTTCTTACATACCTCTTGTTCGGATGTTTAGCTTACGGCAGCCCTCATTCCTACGTTTGATGAACGCTTCTATACTGCTTTCTTCAAGCCCTCCAGGCTCCAAAACAGCTTGTCGTTGATTGATTGATTTCTCGCCAGGCCAGCAGATGACTCAAGAGTGTAGTACAGGTTGGCAGTACATGCTCTGTGATCTCTGCTTTTTCACTGTGGGCTTGAAGCAATCTTACGTTTATTGTACATGCTTAGTCTGTTGAGACCTGTCCAAAGTCAAAAGATTACTATTTAAGATAACTATCTGTCCAGCCCAATCAAGCAGATGATAATGGAGTGGTCACTGATTGACTTCCTGCTACAGCCAGTGGGGTCATGTTGATGGCATCATTTGAGACTTGCTGTCAACGCTCCTGCTCCCATTCTTGTTCAATATCTTCTTTCTTTGGCAGTGCATTATTTTGTTTATTTTTTTATTATTTTATGGATATTGCTCCTACAATTTTCTTAGTTGTGTTATTTATTGCAATCTGCTTGTTATATTAGATTTATATATGCCTTTTGTTACCTCCTTTTATATTGTTGTGGTCAAAATGAGATTTAGTTTTCCATTTTAGAAAAAAAAAATATTTACGGTTACAAGTATGCAGGCTTGTGTTTATTGCTAATGACATGTACTGTTGTTACATTTCAGCGTGTAGAATTGATACAACTGTCATAGTTTAAAATTATGTAAGATAATGATTATAAGTATAAGTATAAATTATACGGTGAACGATCTTTTTCTAACGTTGGACCACGTATATGGAATTCTATACCCGAAATGATGAGAGAGGCACCTAATGTAAATTTGTATAAAGCAAGATTGAAACATTTTATTTTTACGGTACTAAAACTTATTTGTGATTGTCTTTTACGTAATTGACTGTGCAGCGCATAGAGCACAACCTTGTCATGATTATGCGCTGTATAAAGTACTATGTATTATTATTATTATTATTATTATTATTATTATTATTATTATTATTATCATTATTATTATTATTATTATTATTATTATTATTGTTATCATTATTGTTATTATTATTATTATGTTTTTATTATTATTATTATTATTATTATTATTATTATTATTAATTATTATTATTAATTATTACATTGTGAATTCCTTTCATTTTTTCCCCATCCTTAGGTTGTTGAATCATGTGTGCTTGGCTACAGAAAACCCCATGACAATATGTACAGCCAGTGTTTGCAAGAACTGCATGTGTCTGGTGAGGATTCCGTCTTTTTGGATGATCTTGGATTCAACTTGAAGGCTGCTCGTCAGTTTGGAATTCAGACTATCAAAGTAGGTCCTAATTTTGTAAAAAAAAAATTTCATGTGACAAATTTACATGATGGTTTTGAAAATATGACATTTCAAGATAAATTACCAAGAGGAAAGAAAGCATTGCAAGAAACAATATCAGAGGTAATGGAAAAGTGTGTGTGTGTGAGGGGGGGGAGGGGGGGGGGGGTAGGTTTTTGGATACAAAGAGGAAGACTCTGGATAGAGATCAACAATGGCAGAAGTTTCTCCATCGAAATGTAGAAAGGAAATTGATGAAGAAAGAAGACAGACGTTTCATCTTAAGACGTTTCATTATACACGATGGGCTCATTACCTGCTCGTCTATAATTTCTGATGCAGAGTCTTTCTAACCATGTGTAAGATGATAAGTAGTGTTAGTCCTTGTTATCATTTGGATTTACTTCCATTTTTCAGGTACACCCTTCATAGCTTGATATATGACTGGCCTCTACGCTGCTTTCGGGGGGGTATAAAGGGGACTCGTTAAACAAAAAAATGTTTCATTATAGTAATATTTTATATAGCGTAGTTCTTACTTTGTTCTACATGTTTTTTGGGGGTTTTTTTACATGGAGTGCAAAGAGTCTTTGAAAGCTATCATGTGTTTTTATAAAAGTAAAAGTTACTGCAAAATAACGAAAAATTTCATTCAATCTTTTTGGTTGGGGGAATTTGATAGGTTTCTTGGGGATTTGTTTTTTTTGGTTTTGGTTTTTTGTTGTTGCGGTACTTCCTAAATAGCAGGGTCAAGTTGTTGGGGTAAAAAATCAACTTGATAACTTGTCTTGCAAGCTGTATTAACAGGCATTGGCAGCGCCATCGTGAAATGTGAATTTTTTGTTTTTTTGTTGCGATTCGAAGCAAGGTCAAGGTGTTAAGGAAAAAATCAACTTGATAGCTTGTCTTGCTTGCTGTAACAAACATTGACAGCGCCACCATGAAATATGGAATTTTTTTAAATACTGTAAACTTGATCAATAGATTATATTATTGTGTTTAAAAACCCAAGTATTTGCTACCCCTGTCGCCAACATGAGAGTACTATAATACAATATTATGATTATTTGATCATGTGGTAATAATAATAATAATAATATTAATAATAATATCATTTATATAGCGCTTTACAACAGCATCACAATGACATAGAAGTATAAAAGCACATTGATAAATAGGGACATAAAAGATAATGAGTATGATTAACCCTCTAGTGTCCAGTGTACCAAAGTTGGCACATCGCTTTTCTTTCTTAACTTCCTAGTGTACCAAAGTTGGCACATCGCTTTTCTTTCTTAACTTCCTAGTGTACCAAAGTTGGCACATCGCTTTTTCTTTCTTAACTTCCTAGTGTACCAAAGTTGGCACATCGCTTTTTCTTTCTTAACTTCCCAGTGTGCCAAATATGGCACATCGCTTTTTCTTTCTTAACTTCCCAGTGTGCCAAATATGGCTCAAGCTGACATTTTCAAAACTGAAAGTTATGAAATTTAAAAAAAGGCTGGAACCATGTCTCTTGGTCCATTTGGAGTGTGTTTTATAAAAATGAATTTGTTATAGATAGAGTCTACATAGGAAATATATCATTGGGTTAAATAATGTTTGCTCTAGTTAAAAAATATAGGGGCATAAAAATGTTGAATCAGGGAATTCAAAAACCTACAATGTGAAAGTAATGCTATTGATTTTCATTCCAGGTGACAAGCTCAGAGCAAGCTGTCGCTGACCTGGAGAAGGTGGTCGGTTTCCCCCTGACCGGTGCCGTCCCTGGGACCACCAGCGTACCCAAACACTTGCAGCTGGACATGGCAAAGCTGGAGACGTACTTGAAGTCTCTGGGGCTCCAGGACAGCAGTAAGAACTTTTGCACCCAAACATCTTTGTTTTGTTTTTAAGTGCCTCTTTGGTAAAATTTCCACAGTTTCTGTAGCTGTTGGGTGAACACCTGAGGCTACAATACCATGTTGTCTGGTCCAGATATGAGTCATATTGAACAGTGAATTGCTTCTTGAGCCAAACAAGGTTTATTGGTACAGTGGGCTGATCCCCTGCTTGCCTTAAAAATCTTAATCCATAGATTTTTCAGCTCTGTATTAGGCCATGTGTACTACTAGTGGGGCACAGACTTGCACTTAACTTGGATACGTTTTACCCAGGTGTGCGCATCAATGCCTTCTGCCTTGTACATTGTCCTCGGCCAGACACAGAGCTGGTCCCAAAACTGTTTGATTACGGTACTAAAGGGAACAGATAACAAACAAACATTTTTTTAACTAATTGAAGACGTCCAGACATAATACATATCAAGCAACTTTTCGGAATTTCTTTTTGGTATATTATGTCTTAAGCGAAGAGCGAAACAAAACTAACTTTGAATGAAGGAGTTCCTATAATGAATTCATTGAGTTGTTTCCCTTGGACTAGAAGAAGGCTCTTGTATGAAATTATTATTTTTAATTAGACCTCATCTAAGTGATCATCATGACCTCTGGGCATCGTCAATATACCTAAGCGCACAATAACACTGGCTTCCAAGTTGCTTTTTTCTCACTACTCGTAAGAAAACAAGACAAAAAATTTAACATTACAACACCATTCACTCTAATGATGCACTAAAATTTCCTAAGGAATGAGGGCTGCCAGAAGTTAAAAATCCAAATTGAAGGTATAAAAATAAGGGGAAATGGTATAGCTTCAAAGTTAAAACAGGTAACAGAACAAAGAATGTTTCAGGTTTCCCCTTCATCAGCCAACAGACACAATATAAAAAACACCGTACTTTTGTGTTTTGTGTTTTTATATTGTTTGTTGGCTGATAAAGAGGAAACCCGAAACGTTATTTGTTCTGTTACCTGTTTTAACTTTACAGCTAAAATTTTCACGACATGAAACTCATTTGAACTGGTCGCACAGCGTATAGAATAAGACAGCCTGATACATTTCTACTCTCTTTCTTGTTGCTTTCACCAGAGCCACCATTGATCAGAGTGTTTGAGCACGGCCAGTCCAACCCGACCTACTTTTTGTCGTATGGAGGACGGAAAATGGTGCTTCGCAAAAAGCCAGTAAGTCTCTTCATTTACTGTTCGTGAATTTGATAGCTCAGATGGAAACAAATAAATTATGATCCTGGAATAATCTTCTCTTCTTCTTCTTCTTCTTCTTCTTCTTCTTCTTTTTCTTTTTCTTCTTCTTTTTCTTTCTTTCTTTTTTCTTTTGTTTATTTATTTAAATTTTTTTCATTTCTTTTCTTTGTTTTTCTTTTCTTCCTTTTTTTCATTTTCTTTTTTTTTCTTGTATTTTTTTCAAATTAGTTTGAAGTTATGTGGATAATTGTTAAAACATTTTCAAGTGACCCCGTGTTATTTGTTTTTTGTTTGTGTAAATTTCAAACGTATTTGTAAGGTGTGTTGTTTTTGTCTGTTTACATGAATCATAATTCTTGGTTTAATACTGTGGTTAAATACACGTACAAAAAAATGTCCTTTTTTTCTTTTCTTTTTTTATTTAACCCCGTTTTCAGCAGATTTCCCAGGGATAATCATCATAATCAAATCGTATCGCACCATCCAATCTATAGCTTCTGGGGTACAGGCTCCTAGGTCAGTGTCGGTACCAGCTTGCATTCAGAGAGAATGTGCTCCATGTTTTGAGTTTGGTGTCGACACATGCATTGCCCGTCAGAAGAAAGTCCCCATTTTGGAATACTATAAATAAATGATGATTCTGAACATCAAACCTGAACTCTAAGAATCTGACAATTCAAATACTAATGTCTAAATGGCATGTATTAGTTGTTTTTCACTCATCTTAAGCCTCCCCCACCCCCACCCCACCCCCCCACACACCCCATTTCTCTTCAATGATTTAAGCCAGGTAAACTACTTCCATCAGCCCACGCTGTTGACAGAGAGTTCAAGGTCATGTCTGCCGTGGGTAAAGACGGAGTGGCTGTCCCAAATATGGTTGCTTTTTGTCCTGACGAAAGGTAAGTGTAATTATTTATTTGTGTTACTGGACGTCGCTTCTAGAAGATGCTCTGGAGGCTGTGAGAGGCGTGCCAAAAAAAGAGGGGTGAAAATGGTATAGATTTTTTTGTCAATTCAAACTGCACAAATTTCAATCTTTACGTTTGTGGGTAGTGGGGGAGTTGTTTTTTATGTGTACCTTTTTTATGTAGATGAACTGATGAAATGGTATTGTGAAGCGCTTATAGTCTGTTTTTTGGATTAAGAGCTGTATACATTTTGTATTATTATTATTGATATTATCATCATCATCATCATCATCATTATTATCATCATTATCATCATCATCATCATCATTATTATTAGCATTATTATTATTATTATGATTATTATTATTATATTATTGTTATTATTATTGTTATAATTATCAATTTCATTATTAGCATTATTATTATTATTATTATTAGGTAATGTATCTGCTGTCTATTTTTCTGGCACTACATTGTTTGTATATATATATTATTTTATCTAAGCGTGGTGGGCACACCGTTCTACCTGATGGATTACATAACAGGGAATGTGTACAAGGATCCTCGCTTGCCAGAGTTTCCGGTGGAAAAGAGACGGGAGGTAAACAGGGCTTTGATTGCAACCCTCAGTAAAATCCATTCCGTCAACATCGACAAAGTGGGACTGTCCGACTATGGGAAGAAGGGTGAGGAGAATCAAATGTTTTGAAAATGAGTTTTATAGGGCTTGCCTCATTGGTGAAATGTCCAGTTTCTATAACTGTTGGGTAAACGCCTGAGACTACAATACCATGTATGAGTAATATTGAACAGTGCATTGCTTCTTGTGCCAAACCAGGTTTATTGGAACAGTGGGCTGGTCCCCTGCTTGCCTTAGAAATCCTGATCCATAGATTTTTCTGCTTTGTATCAGGCCGTGTGTACTAGTGGGGTACAGAGTTGCACTTAACCTGGATACGTTTTATCTGGGTCTGCGTATTGATGCCTTCTGCTTTGTACATTGTTTTCGGCCGGACATAGAGTTGGTCCCTACAATGTTTAATTACGGTACCATAGAGAACAGATAACAAAGGTTTATTGGGCCGCTGGTGGTGCAGAGATTAAGAGACTCGCCTTTGGTCCTAGAGGTTGCATGTTCAAATCATGGTTGGAAGCACTGGATTTTTTCTCAAGACCTTGATCCTACTTAGCTGAGCTGCACTGCGGCTGATGCCTGGGTTATTATTATTATTATGGTCTACACTCTGACTAGAGCCCAAAAATAAATTCCCCCCTTGGATGAATGTAGGGAATTTTATTCATATTTTAAACTTTTTTGTAATTTTTATTTGACTTATCATCCTTCTTTCTGTTCGGTTTTTCCCTCGGTTTTTAATATTTGGAATGGACCTGTTTCATTAAGGTTTGTAATTCCGGGAACCAAGCCTTATTGAATTATTTGTTTCCTGGACGTTCAGATATCTACATGGTCTGCATACCTCAAGTTGATGAATGATTTGATATAGCCATATATTGAAAGAGACTATATGTAAATACAATAATAATAATGATAACGCTACTTGCCAAAGCCATGCAGACTTGAGTGAAAATATAGATTATGTAAATTAGCTTCAATGATTGACAGTACAAAACAACGACATTTCGACCAAAGGCCTTTGTCAAGCAACAGTTAATTAACCAGGAACAATCACAAGTAGAACATGGATTGAAGAAAAAAATTTTTTTTTAAAAGTTTTATCTCATTGATAATTGTTTTGTTTTTTGTCACTCCAGGGAAATACATGGAGCGTAACTTCCGTCGTTGGGCCAATCAGTACGAAAAGAGCAAAACCCACGAGATTCCTGCCATGACCAAACTTATGCAGTGGATTCCAGAAAATCTCCCCGCAAATGAACGGGTCACAGTGGTACATGGAGATTATAGGTGGGTTGAAAAGGAATGGTCAGTAGGTAGAATGTTCAACACCACAAATGTGATGAACAGGTGACAGTGGTACATGGAGATCATAATTTTACGTGGGTACACGATTTAAAAGGAGCACTGAAAGCTCAGTGGGTAGAGAGTCTGACTACCAGTATGGTGATCTGAGGTTGAGTCTCAGTGCAGGCAAATCTTTTGTGGTCTTTTTCCTTTCATGAAGCGCAACTGCCAAGTGGTTAGGACAGCAGACTCTCATGACAAAGGTCGTGGCATCGAATCCTATCCCAGACACCTCTTTGTTTTCCTTGGGCAAGAAACTTTACTCCAATTGCCTCTCTTGACCGAAGTGTTGACATGGGCACCAGCTTACTGCTGGGGGGGAGTAACCTGCGATAGACCAGTGTCCTATCCAGAAGGGCATCATAGTAAATTGTCACTGTCCACCTCATGCTATGGAAACACGGATACCGGATATGCACCGGCTTTATGGGCATACTTCTTTTTTGTTTATCCACAATGCCTATTCAGACCTCTGGATATTTGATTGAATTATAGACTGCATCATGTCCAGATTTTGGCGAAATCGAGTTGCCAGTAACGCCTTGCAGTTAAAGATATGGCGCATTGGCTGATCTAGGTCTGGTGTCGATACCTTGGTATATAACGTGACAAACGCCAGAATATAATATCTAAAAGGGTTAGTGCATAAGAGAGAAAAGCAATACAGTTTTTTTGGGGGGCACTCCTGAAAAAATTAGAAACAAGTAGGCCTATGTACAATCTTTTAAAAAAGAACTCCGGACCTGCCAACAGTAAAAGGCATAGAAGGCAAAAATGACTAAATTGGATGAGTCATGAAATGCCCTTTTTCTCAATATTTCACAAATAATCATATTCGCTCTTACATGCAAATATTTTTTTCTCTTAACGTGACAGTAGTAGAAGTAGGCATCTTCCATCTCGAGAGATGATAGTTTTCACCCCGAAAGGATCATTTTTTGCCTTGCTGAAGACAGTGCACTGTTTTTGCAGATGATATGTCACAAGTGACTTACTGACCTATGACCTCCGACTTGGATGCCTCGGCTGCTTCTCTGAAGAACCGTAATTAATCAGTGTAGGGACCAGCTCTGTGTCTGGCTGAGTACAGTGTACAAGGCAGAAGGAATCGATGCACAAACCCAGGTAAAACTTAACCAGGTTAAGTGCGAGTCTGTGGGGGGGGGGGGGGGGGGGGGGG
>JARFNW010113406.1:0-12688 GCA_031763155.1 Dirona albolineata
AACCGCTAGTAATGAGAAAAGACCAACAACTGTCTCTGCTCGTCAAAATAATCAAGTCTCATTGCAATCCCCTCCTGTCCTTATGTCTCACCCAACACACAGTCACCCAGAAACAGAAATACCAAAAGTTAAATTAAATTTTAAAAATCTACCCGCAACACAAACACATGCAAATATTAATTCTTCCTGCGGACAATTTTGCTGATTGGAATGTTGGTCGACCCCACAGCCAACAGCAAAAACTGAAGACATTCAAATCATCGCTGTATCACCACCATTGACATTTTGTTAATTACATTACTATTTTATCATAACATTAATTTATATTTGTAAAAATGTGTTTAAATGGTAGCGCCACCCTGTAGCCATTATACTCTACAAAGAGTCTACTCCGGTATTCATACAGACATACACACACACGCACGCCCGCACACACACACCCACACAAACACTCACATATGGCTAACATATATAGCCATATGTTAGGTGATGAGTGGTGGAAGTCCTCATTGACATTTGGATTTACTTCCATTTGTCATGTGTACCCTTCAGAGCTTGATATCTTGATGGAAAAATAGAGACAATTTTTCTCTTTAAAAAATAAATATTTTATCTTATGTTGTAGATTGGGTATTTTGAAACCGAGAAAACATCACCAATCATACGCGAAACCATATTTCGCGTAATGATACTCAATGATAGGCAGTTTTCCACAAAAATTAAAGTCATTGAACAAAAAAAGAAAAAAAGAAGACAAATAAGATGAAGAAAAGAATAAGAACAAAAATTAAGAGGAAGAAGAATGCCTCATGACTCATGCTGAAGTTTTGTTTCGCAAATTACAACCTTCATTATTATTTATAAATCGAAAATGTTATGCCAATCTGCATAATGTCAAGAGAGACAACTCTAGATTAAACAATAAATCATTGTAAGGTTTGTTTTGAGACGGACTCTATGGGTATCTTAGAGACTCTCTATGGAAGCAGTGTTATGATCTGTGCAACTGCCATTTATTATTCACAGCCACTTGGACTAATATGGGTGCTGAAAATCGATGAGCAGTTTTGAAAGAAACCATGTTATATTGTCATGTCGAGGTAATTGCTATTAATTTGTCTAGAAGATGGATGTAATTATTTTTATTTTTATTTTTCAATGTTGAATTTGAATACAATAAAAATAAAAAGTAAAAGACCTTTCGCTTTCCCATCGAGAATCAAGAAGTGACACACTTTGACTTTGACTGGAACACTACCTAGTCTATCAAGGCTGTATATGAACCCCACGATCTAATCCTGGCTGCAATAATACAAGGCCAGAAGAGAGTTTCATACTTATTTCATTTTTAGGAAAATAAAGACTGCTCCACCAAATAATCTGGTTAGATTTTTATAATTTATACTTATACTTCTCATTCATGATAATATTAATATGCATGGCATGTCATTAAGTTAAGTCTTACATGATTATGATGCACTGACTTTTACCTTTCTATTTATTTTCCCCATATATATTATATCTGAAGAAATGCAAGACCTTGAAATAAGAGATCAGACAAGTCATGTGTGACAGTTTTCCTGCTATCAGCGCAGAACAGCTGACAAAAGCTGTGAATCTTGCTGCAGCAGGGACGTTGTCTGCCTTAGATGCTGTTGAAGAAGAACCATCGAATGTAAATAAAGGTAATTGAAAGTATTGGTGGTCAATTTTCAGTTAACACTCACAGAAAGCAAAGAAGTGATGTGATTGCTGCATGAAGCTGCTCTATCTGAATGGATTGAATAGATATGAAAGTGTGTTGTACAGCTTTGAAACAATTTAAAACGTAATGCTGGGTTTCTAATTTTGAATTAAAAAAAAAAAATGCAAGTTTCTTTGCTCTGGTTGCAAGCTTGTCCGTAGCAATTGCTACTCCTTTGGCAGGAGACATCTTTGCATCCAGAACAGCAAATTGTCTTTCCTGAAATCAATGTGACCTTTTCAGAGTCCGTCTTTCATTTTCATACCTCACTTAAGCCGGGGATGCTGGTCATGTATTTTTTCCTTTCACTTTCCACTTCTATACATGGTTCTTACACTTACTTATGATCTTGAGTTGTTTACAGTTTTATAGTTGCAACTTGTCAAAAGTTGATATTATTGAGTTTTATCCTTTGTGAGACAGTGATACTTTTATCTTGATCTGCAAAATGAAAGTTAAAACAATTCTACTTTTTTGTGATTCTTGATTGATATATTTGGCTCCTGTTTTGAGTGATAATAATAATATTGTGTCATATATTTTTCAACAGATGCGAGGGGCAAGAAAGTTTGTTTTGATAATGATACTTCTAAAGAAATCCCTGTTGTGTCAAAATCCTCCCTCCAACTTCTGGAGAGTCTATCAGCTTCTGTGTCACCCAAGGTGTCCAGCGGTTGCCACGGACATATCACCCCTTCCACCTCGTTCTATGGGAGGGCTAGGAAAGTCAGCACCAAAAAGAAATCCCAGGAAGAACAACAGCCTTCAACGTTAAATGTAAAAAAATATTCTAGTCGCAAAAACTACAAATTGGCCCCACCATCGATACCAAACGGGGTGAGGAGTGCCTTGAAGAATATTGGTCCCGGGATGCTGCTGGACAATCAAGTCGTAAAATTAAGTCAAAACACCTGCAATAACCTCCCTACCAATGTTCAACCAGGAAGAGGGCCTAAGGCAGCTGCTAGTGTCAGACCGATTACATTCATTCATTCTGCTCAGCTGCCTCAGCAACCAGTCAAAAATTCTTATTTTGAAACAAATAATTCTCCCGTGTCTTCAATGTTTCTATCGAATCCCAGTGCACTTTCCCCTCAAACTTGTTCCGATTCGTCCATCCACAACATACTTGCAGATGGACTACCAACGAAAACAGTATTCACATATTCCTCATCTCCTCACACAGCCATTACCTCGACCAGCCAGGGAGATGAACCGATGGCCATAACAACCTCGACTCCTTGTCAGATTGATAACAAGGTAAAAAGTCCACAACTAATCCACTCTCCAAAACCAGATCCTGTCTTTCGAGTCCCATTTCCCGTCACGTTGACTCAAACCTCACCTACGCCAATGAACACAATACAAATTGTCAGACTACCGGCCGGACTGAACTCGAGCAATCTCAATGTTTGTAATGTCATAAACGCAGCCTCTCCACTGTCCATTATACCTTCTAATCAGGTTTTAAATCAAGTGGTTTTGAATAAAGAGAAACCAAAGACTGTTATGAGTACAAATGTCCTATCACATTTATCCCTCCCCAATAAGACGCCCCCTTCTTCCACCATGATATGCGCCACGTCAATCCAGCAAGCAATAAACAGTCCTAGTCAAGTGATCATGACGTCTAATAAAAATAGTGCTGATATTTCCAATGTTTCCGTACCAAATTGTCCGACCTCCAGTCATACAGCTTCACCATCACCTTTTGAAAGACAAAGCATCACCACCAATGACAAAATGCCAGTTTCTGGTTTTTCCAAAGCAGCAGCTGTCATTTGTCTGCCAAATTCTATCAACCCTCCACCACTTGCGCATCCATTTCTTTCACCAGGCGCAAAGGCTAACAATTTTACTTCTCTACATCCCGCAAAATCGTCTTCAACTTTAACTCAGAGCTTGTCAAGGTATGTTAGTATTCGACCCAGTTTGACGGTACCTAGAGATGCCAAAGTACCCACCATGATGAGTTCAGATGTCAAAGTGCGTCCTGTTTTTATTGTTACGTCGACAAATAATGCCGTCAACCTTCCCATCCACACGACCAAGAGCCAAATATCAACTCCTCCGTCAGCACTTAGTAGTTCAGGTATTGTCATCCTGCCCCCTGTACTCAACGCAGTTCTGCCGGCTAGCCCAGAAACAACCCAAACAACACTCACTACCCTCAAACCTCACGCTGGATCAGATAACCAATGCATAGTCGTGAAGCAGGAGTTTGAAGGGTCTGAAAATTTGATGAGTTCAACAGGCGGAGAAACTGAATGCCAATCGTCAGCCACAACAACATTGCCATCTAGCCCGACCTTAAACTCATCGTCCCTCTCAGGTCCTGGCTTACTAAAGTTAGGTCGAGTTTCTAATGCAATGCAAGGTACTACTACTACTGTAAAATCGGTCCCAAGCACTACATCATCAGCGTTACCCTTTTCGCATCCCGTCCTTATCAACACCCAGATGGGGCCGAAGTACTGCGTCTCAGTTTCTCATCCTGCATCAGTACCCGGTCTGGATTCAAATAAAATGAGTAAATCGACTCCCTTGATATCTCCGGCCCCAGTTGGATCAATGGTTCCTGGAATGCCGCTGACGGTGGTCAAAGACCCATTTGCTCCAAAAAGTTCTCAGCAACAAGGTATTTTACAATTACTGTCGTAAATACAATAGTAATAATGACCTGCCAAAGCCATGTTGACATGACTGAAAATATAGTGCATGTTAATTAGATTCAATGATTGAGAGCACAATACTCTATTTTACTGTTATCACTCATAGCGAAGGAAGGAATGAGTCATAGATTAATTTTCCTTTGTTTTGTCATCTAAACCCTTTATATCACAAACAAAAGTCAAATTATACCTCTCTATTTAAGTAAGAATTCAAAATTGTATCCACTTCTACCAAAATGTCTGATTTTTATTTTTAAAAATTGTCATTGTTGCATAACTTGAGCAATTTTGAAGCCAGCAAACTGATATTTTGACTCATGTCAGTCCGTTAACCCATTAATCTAGATGTAAAAGCAAATAAACATTGCTTTACTATTACTGTCATTATTATTCAAGTGTTGATAGGTAGTGTTTTTTTTATTTTTGGTCACCTTGAATCATTGAATGTAGTTAGTTGTAAAATCTCAAATATCATAATTTTGTATATATGTTTTAACAATATATCCTGTTGAAATTAAAACAACTTACAATAGTAGCAGGCATGTTGTCAATCCATGTTTTCATTTCCCTTTTATTTATCTCTAGTGAAATATTCGTGATACGCAAGAAATTGGAACAGGAACATACGTAACTCCCAGCAATTTTGTTAAGTGTTAAGTCAGATTTCCACTGTACTTTTTACAGTAGACAGTTTTGGTATTGATTTGTCGTTCTTGTTTTTTGGGGGGTTTTGTTGAAACATTTATTTTTCTCTCCTTTTTAAAAATTTTCATTCTTAGTTTTTATATATATTGATTTATTTTAAAAAAAAATTTTTTTTCTTTTTCGGTCAGACGTGACATTGTCTTATGAACTAATATCCCAGCTTTGATTCTCTGTCACTCCAGAAACAGTTCGACTGGCTGTCTACCCATTGCCTCCTGGTTTTAAACTTCCAACAAACAGCCTTCTAACCAAATCCTCCACCACCACCACAAAAACTTTGTCGGCAGATCAGCCACATTACAACCACCCAACTAGTCTATCTGACAACAACGTAAACATGAACCAATCACCTTCCAAGTCGTTGATGCAGGAAGGGAAAAGTATCATCCCACCGTCTAATCATTCTGGCCAGATTTCTCCTCCCCCTAGCACCACCATGGCCGGAAATCTAGCTAATATTATCTCCTCTGGCCTCTCATCCAACGCCTCTAATTCAATACCAGGCCATGCGAAAGGAAACCAACAGATTTCTGAGCCCTCGCAATCTGCGAATTCAAACCAGCCAAAACTAGTCATTTCGCCAGCTGGCATTAACCAGCTGCAGTCCCTGCTGAAAAAAATGGGAACTTCAGAAGGCTACTTTATTATCAGTACTCCTAGGTCAGCACCCGTCAGTGCCCAACAGAAGCTCTCACCCTTGATGTTGCAAAACATTGGTGCCAAGACAGTCTCATCATCGTCCACTGTTCCACTCTTAGGATCTGCTTCAAAAGCTGTTAGTGACAGTCCAGCCATTACCAGCAAGTCTGCTCAGCCGTCATCGACGATGTCATGTGTTACAGCTGCGTCCAGTATCAAATGCAGTAGTGTATTGTCATCGTCTTCTTCTCTAAGCACTGTGGCCTCTGATTTCTGTGACGTCCATTATTCCGATATCAGTTGTTTATCAAACCAACCTAGAGAAATAGATGCTTCAAACTCAATTCAATACGGCCATAAAAAATCAGATGTGGATAGTAGATGCAACAAAGAGGAAGTGACTAGTTCTTTGTCTGTAGAAGAAGGAATGAGTGATGTTGAAATGGAATGTGGAGATGAAGAAGATAGCGATGATGACAGTTCATCAAGTGCAGATTCATCATGCAGCTCAAATGCGCTGGTTATTGAGACAAATGATCAAGTGTTAGATGCGCTGGATTCGTCTGTAATGAGCAAAGATTTGGACGATGTGAGTAAGGACATTGCATCTCCAACCAAAGACATGTCAAAGGATGACTCTGACTTGCTCGACAGTCATGTGAAAAAGTCTGTGGGGGAGCAAAATGACCATTCTATGAATACTGCAGCCGTTAGTCTTGATTCAAACCTTAACAGTCCTTTATCCTTGAGTGAATTAGTTCGACAACATCAGTACAGGTATGGTTCAGATTACCAACCGCTGTACTCTCCTCCGTTTGCAAACTGCAAGGAACTGACAATTTCGGCACCTGAATCAATAGATAGGCAGACCAGTAAAGGAGATGGGGCGTTGAATACTATCGCCAACACAGAAAACTTAGAAATACGTTTTTCAATACCAGAGAGCCCTTCATCCTCTTCGTATCTTTTACGGCATCATCAAGCACTACCACCTCACAGCGAACATCAGTTAATCTATGACCAGAGTTTGAACACTCCACATTCCCTGTACACACACCACGATCTGGTCAACGACATCCACATGCACAATTCATCCGACATTGAAGCCGCCATGAATCTCCAGCGACTTAGTGAATGTTCTCCTGCTCCTCCTCCAGCGCCATCTTCTGGCAATGTTACGTCCGTCGATCAAAACTCTTCCAACACGATGTCTAATCCCATGGACCACAACAGCCCAAAATCTCCGCTGTCCGTCAATTCCTCACAACAAATGGAGCCTCACACTCCGCTGCATCCACCCATGACCCCCAACACTATGCTGATCAACCTGCTGAACCGTGTTCCGACTCCACTTCTGACCAACCATCAAGACCTCTTGACCGTCCCTTCGTCTCAAGAAAATGAAATTCAATTCCAAAATTCGAGCCAACATTTAGAGTCTGCAGGGAGCAAGAGAGAACAGACGATTCACGGGAAATCTTTAGAGCTGCAAGATAATCTAGTTAACACTTCCAAGGAGATCGATTCTTCTAGCGACGTTTTATATAATGCAGCCTCTCATTCAGTGCTGGGAGACAACCCAGAATCTTTTGGACACACCCAAAATGCTCTAGACCTCATAGCGTCCAACTATCTTCCATCAGGCAGGAAAGATGTAGGTCATTCTGCCAATCATCAGATGCCAGTCTTTTCAAATTCAGGAGTATCCTCACAAAATAATTTGACTTTGTATTCTCGATCTTGGGATCAGGGAATTTTTACTCAGTGCAATAACTCTTCGATGACATTCTCTACGCCAGAATATAGTCTCGGCCACTACAGCGTCAACGAGGCACGCACCAACATGGACCAAGCCCTTGAAAAACCTGACCACAGCAGTCATTGCAAATCTTGCTCCGTGCCGACTACTATAACCATCAACCTGGACTCGAACACTGTGTCCCTTTCAAATGCCATCGCCAGTTCAACAGTGGGCAATCAAACTATTACGGAATCACAACATGAATTAGAGCAGGATTTCAACCACCACCACCACCACCACCATCATCAGTTGCCTCAACAGCAATGCGTACTCTTTGATGGATTCGCAACCTCAAGTAATAATTCTCAAGAGAAGTGCCACGACGCTGAAATAATCCGTCACCTGATCATGAACACCGGCAATAATCCAAACCAGTCGTTGTTCACAGAGACCCCGTCTATTCTTCACTTTGACACCTGTACCAACCAACCGTTACAGAATTGTCATTTCGGAAACAGAGCACAAGACTCTTTCCTGTCCACCCATGAAGTAACGTCCAACAACATCCATGGCCACGTGTCAGAAGAATCCAACTCCCAGTTTGGCACCGCGACTTTCAGTCAAAGAATTGCAATGCCTGAAACGTTAACTCAAGAAAATTGCCATGAGACCTTCAACAACATGAACAACTCTGATACTTTATTGTACGAAAACAGTTCGTCCTATGAAAATGTTAGAATGGACGTTACTGAAAACATAGAAAACTGCTCGTTTGATTGCAGTTCTTCATCGTCTATGGATACTTATAGAACTTCAGCAAATTCCGTCTTTGATAGCTCACACAATGCTGTTTTCAGCAATTCCCAAAATTCCACCAATCCATCCTACATCATGCCCAGATCCTTATCCGATATCCAGACCTCCTTTGACACGGATACACACGGCGAAAAAGGTCAAATGTCATTACATCCCTCCAACATTCAGTCAGATGGAAAACTGACGCAATCTTCCGAATATAACTCAGATATGGAGCACAATGACCTGTTTTTCCACCAATCATCAACGACTGAATCTCATCCCAGCAACCTTCATCTGTATGATATGGGGTCTTTACACGAGCCGTCCCATGATCTGGGCTACCCATTATCTGGAATGGAGAACCACGACGGCCAGTTAAAGAACCATCAAGAATGTCTGCAATCCTCACACTGCCCCGACATGCAAACGGGTCTCTTAACCAATCAATGCGATCTTCAGGGCAGGGACAAGCAACTCCAAGATCACCCGTTTGACTTCAGCATCCAACAAAATCACCAGTTCTCCGCAGACTCGATGACTCAAAGTGACTCTGATGTCACCGTTTCATTTCCTGCTCACCAGGCAGATCTGGGTAATTTCATGAACGAGCCATTTCCTGCCCATTTTTACACCAACTCATCAGGCTCTGCCCACCTGCCGATATTCTCCCAGCAGTGTGCTGTGGGCTCCGAGGCTCCGTTGATGGACACCAACTCCTCTCTTCATTGTCCTCTACCTCCTTACAAGAACTCTGCGCCAGGTGAGTAAATATAAAATGATAATAATATTAACAATATAATCTTTTATTGTCTATGGATGACAATTTTTCGTTTGGTTTACAAATGTCATTTTGAAACAGAAACATAAATCTAAACTGGAATATACAGTTGCTTTTTTTACCTACTGTGTTATTCTTTTGTAAAAAAAAAAAAAAAAGAAACTTGCAAATGATTGATTTATTATAATGCTATGGCCCACTAAGGCTTAGACTTCCAAAAAGATACACAACTCTCCAAGTATGTTATTTGATCAGAAAGTGATTCTTAGACATTGGAACTCTGTTTAAGCCTCAAAGCCTCAAACACAATGTTCCAGTTTAAAAAAAAGGTCCAGTGTGGGTTTGAGGCATAGGTTTGCAATGAATTATATTTGTGTAATTGGTAATCAATTTTTCTATATATTTTTTTTCTGTCCTGATACAGAATTTAGATAAATTTGTTTCATTATTTGTTTTGTTTTGTGTGCAATTCTCTAGTTCATGATAAATAACAATGAGTAGGGTATTTCTTATTATAGCACCACTTCTCATTTTCTACCAATGGTTATTCATTTGATATATCTCCGTTTTGTCGTCAGGCATGCAGTTGGAGTTCCACTATCAGCCCCAAGATGCTTCAGAGGTCGGGGAGAAACACCCAGTCCTGCCCAGTGCGTCCTTCTCCCCGCCCAGCGTGGCTGACCCAGCAGTGACCCCTGACCCCGGAGCCATGGAGATGTACAATGGATCCTTTCAAAATTTGTCGGGTGAGTCGAATTCTTAAATTACAGATTGGTTCTTGGGGTTGCCCTGAGCTAAAATCTCATTCTCTTTTTTTTAATCGCTTGTCATGATAGGGATGTCAACAGATTATGGACCCAAGAAGTTGCAGGGGGTACTTCTCGGTGTTTCCTCTACTTGTGGTCTTAACATTTCCTGGCTTACTATTGATGGTTTGCATTTGGTTTCTATTAATTGTTTTGTTTAAAGCCTCGTAATTTTAAAATGCCATCACTTTGGGGAAAAATAGTGCAAACTGGACCCGTCCCAATAAAACAATGGCAATGATCCGGTGATATGTTGTGAGGATCACAATTTTACCAGGTCAAGATTGGCATTAACTCCAATGCAAGCGTATCAGGTAAAGTTTCATGCGCCAGGAAAGATAGGTGCCTACGAATATATTTAAATATCTATGCTATGTTATTGAGTTTTTTCTTATTTCTTTTTTCTTTCTAACTTTGCAGCTTATGACACCTACCTCAGGGGGGGCCAATCCGAAAGTAGAGCCCCGTTAGGGGAGCCGAGTCCTGAGTCGGGACAATGTGAGTATGGACCCTTTGTATCGAGTATCTATCGGTTTTGTACCTGGGAACCTTGTGTTAATGTGCCATTATTTATGTACAATTTAGTGCACACTTCTTGCCAAGTTATTTCTTTGCCATCTAGAATTAACAATGAGATAATGATAATGATTGGAAATTTAGAATTATTTGATTGTGCTTTGTATACGCAGTTGACGTTTAGATATAACTGTACATAGTCTGTACCTTATTTCATCATTGTAACTGAATATCACATATATATATTATATGAATGTATGTATGGGTCTATGTGAATTTGTATTTGTTTTGAAGTGTACTTTTTTACTCCAATTTTACTTGCTGGCTGTTGTAATTTTTTAAATATGAAGAAATTTTTTATTTTTTAAATAAAGCAAAAAAAAAAAGAAGAAAATGATTTGTATAATTTAAATGATTTCCATTGGGGAAAAAAACTGATCACTCTAGTTGAAAGTTATTACGATACTCCTTTGTCGCTTTTACAGTCTGTGTGGAATGCAACATCATGTATAAAAACCAGTGCAAGTTTCACCCGAGTGACTGTATGGATGTGTCGGATGCACCGATCCTGTCACACGCCCGCCTTACATTGCCACCCTGCTTAAAGCTGGGGCCATCTGCTGTGGCAGGCCACACTAATAAAACAGGTGAGTCTGAAATCTTTTAATTTAAAAAAAAAATCTTTTTGATTCTTATGCTTTTTCTTTTATCTCCCTCATCTTTTTTGTCTGTATTTCTTTTTTATTGGAGTTATATTTATAAATTTCTTTACTTATTGCACAATAACTTTTTTCAATTTTAAGTGATGCAATGAGACATTTGTGATTATGGAATAATTGGATATATGAAAAAACCCATTTTAATCATAACCAGATTACAACAAAGCCGGCTACTAAAAAAAAAGAAGATTTACGTACAATCATAGTGTGTACTTTTAAGGTCAGGTTTGTAAGCGGTGCTCATTGGTGTACATTACTGATATTGAGACCCTTACTGACGTACCACCCGTTATCATTTTAGAAATAGCCAAATACAATGTCTAATGTCTCATCAGTTATATTGATCGGGGCTCGTAGGCCGAAGGAGATGACTCAGATCTTAGCGTACGAGAACAAACAGTTGTTTTTTTTTGTGGCCATTCATTCTCATTGTCTTAATAACTGATTCTAGATGGTCAAAAATCCTTTACCGGCGCCAAGTGTGTGCATGTTAAATTGCACCAAAGTATTGCAATTTAAGATCAGGTGCACAGTATAAACAAAACAGATATATGCGGTGTGTCTGTTCAATTATGTAATTTAAAAGGCCAAATTTCAGCAGGTTAAGTTAGTGGTGAAGGGCCAACATCACAATGAAATGTCTCTACATTTATTTAGTCAGTAGAGGGTTTTATTTGATCTTAAAGAAAATATTAGTTGGCCAGTCACACTCCATTGGGGGACCAGAGTTGTGTTGATTGTCTTTTAAATATCTCCTATTGATAGGGTCTAATATTATTTCATAATCTGATGCCAAGATAGGTCTCCTGCAATTTTATTAATTAACTTCCTTTTATAGCCTTTAATAGGAGTGTTAAAATAGATTATGGTATATCTCCAAATGTAAAACATCTGATTTTATATTTTTTTTGCATTCCTCTTATTGGGATAAGTAGTGACGTGCCAACATGGCAATGAAATGTCTCTACATTTATTTAGTCAGAAGATGGTTTTATTTGATCTTTTAGAAAATAATAGTTGATCGGTCACACTCGACTGATGGGCCGATGTCTATTAAATATCTCTCGTTTATGGATCTGAAGCGTTACATTGTATGAAATTGTGATCTTTTTACTTTTTGCCTCCATGCTCTAGGTGTGTTTGCCAGTGAGTCGATTGCTGTTAGAACCAAATTTGGCCCTCTCATTGGATCACCCGTGTCATGTGACCAGATGGGCTCAACTCGCAGTTTCTCCTTGTGGCAGGTAAGTGGCTCGCTAGTCGTGGCTTGGTTCAGAATTTCTATTCTGGTACCTAGATAACCAATGAGCCAGTTTCGACTGTTTACAGATACAGATAATTGCATTATCAGATGAGGTGCCCAGTAGAAAGAAAACAGATAGACAGTGGGTCCATTCAATTATGTAATTATGATGTTGCTAAGATTTGAAAATTAATAGCACTTTTTTATATTTGTGCGAAAGTGCTGACAATGAAACAGTTTATGTATTTTATATCTCTTCTCTCTCTCTCTCTCTCTCTCTCTCTCTCTCTCTCTCTCTCTCTCTCTCTCTCTCTCTCTCTCTCTCTC
>JARFNW010113517.1:0-12687 GCA_031763155.1 Dirona albolineata
CTGAGTGACAATACGTCACCCTTCTGGATAGGACGCTGGTCTATCACAGATTACTTCCCCAGCTGTAAGCTGGTACCTATTTTTGCACCTGGGTGGAGTGAGGCCATGGGAGTAAAGTTTCTTGCCCAAGAAAAACAACGAAGTGGCAGTGATAGGATTCAAACCCACGACCTTCACCATGAGAGTCCGCTGTCCTAACCACTAGGCCACCTCGCCTCCCATTGCTTAATGTAGGTAACAATCCTTGCAGTTTTTAAACGTGAAATTGTTGGGTAATTGTTGCCCATGCTAAAAACTTATCCATGTTTATTATTTTGTTCTTTTCTGGCATGTTATGAAAGTGTGTCATGGGAATCAATAAGCTGATGTATTTTTTATTCAAATCTTAAAGGAGTATGAGGCAGGGATTTAGATAGATTTCATAGGTACTATTTTATTTTTTACATGGCATTTGCTTGTAATTTTTCAAATCTCATAGTGCACTGAATCCTTTTTTTTTTGTCATTTAATGAACTTTTAATCTTCTCACAGACTTTTATTCTTTTTTTTATTATGCAAGTATTGTGTTTAAATGCTCAATATAATCTTGACTTTCATTTCAGCCCAGAGTTAAGTATGAGATGAAGGCAGCTAAGGAAGCGGACTTCTTCGAATTTAGAAGTGATAATGGCCAGATTTTCCTGAAAAAAAGTCTTGCTGATGATACTTTGAAGTCAGCCTTCTACACGGTAATAATTCTTGAGACCTAGGACATATTATATCTTTGAAATGCCTTTCCTAATGTAAAACTTTGAATCTACTGTGAAATAATTTTTTTATAATAGGATAATAATTTTGAAATCCTCTACCTCTTTTCATTTTAAACTCCTCTTTCTTACTTTTATTAATGATATTCAAAATTCTAGATCGAAACCTTTATTCAATTGCCACAAGATATTGAAAATATAGAACATAATTGTCAGTAAAAAGTAGTCAGAAGTGAAATTGTTTTATCCATTTTTCATTTAACAGTTTGAAGTATACGCTTATGATGAAACGAATCCAGATTTGAGAGGCA
Organism: Dirona albolineata; assembly: GCA_031763155.1. NCBI lineage: Eukaryota > Metazoa > Mollusca > Gastropoda > Nudibranchia > Dironidae > Dirona > Dirona albolineata. Next base: position 1,058 of record JARFNW010113517.1, read on the forward strand.
AAGCATATGTTGTTGTTTTTGTCGATCATAATCCAAACATTCCTGATTTTGGGACAAATAGCTTCACAGAAGTAGTTAGCGAATATTTCACTGTTGGGGAAACAGTGTTAACTGTGACTGCAACAGATAATGATAAGGTAAGCCACACTCGAGTTTTCAACTTATTTTTGAAATTGTTCCTATTTTCTTGCTCGTTTTTATTGATCCATTTTTTTTTAAATTGGTAAATATATTTAATCATCCATCAATATGTGCATCTGTCAATATACAATGTGACCTTTTTTACATCATCCAGCCTATCGATCTATCAACAACTGTCTGTCACTCCCTTTCTACCTAATTTCTACTTTTTGCTTGTCTGTTCATTTATCATAGATGTTCATATTCTTTTTACTGATAGATGTTCATATTCTTTTTACTGATAGATGTTCATATTATTTTTACTGATAGATGTTCATATTTCTTTTTGCTGATAGATGTTCATATTTCTTTTTACTGATAGATGTTCATATTCTTATTATCTCAGGACGACAAGATTATTTTCAACATACCAAGAGATTTGCTGTCTTCAGCTGCAACAGAGTTCTTCGCAGTTGATCAAAGGAATGGAAAATTGATAGTCATAAAAGATCTGACACTGGCTCCACTTGATTTGTATTCTGTAAGTCCACTGAAAGTACAAATCAGATTAGTTATAAGAGTTAATATTGCCTGTAAAAGTTATGTTGTAAATTTGTATCATGTATGGTATATTGCAGCTTACCTTTAATAGAATCCATGTTTACTCTCTTTTAACAAAGATTATTGTAAAGAAAGATAACACTACAAGCAGGTGAAAAACAAATAAGGAAAATGACCTTGTATGTTTGTATAAAATGTAATTGGAATGGGGTTGGTATGTTGTATTTTTTTTTTCCATTAAAAAATGAAATTCCAATTAAATCTCTATACTTCAGTTTTAAAACATGATACAATTTAAGAAATGCACTGTCTCTCACTTTTTAAAATCTATTTCATTATTCATGAAATTGTTTTGATTGCGCTATTGTAGGCTAGAAATATTTGTATCATATTATGTATGCAAAATCAGTGCACATTTCATTTCTTTAAGGGGTTTGTTTAGATGATGCCTCCATCAGGATAACCTTTCCTATTTAATTCTGTAAAATCAAATTTACATCTAACAGATAACACTAGCGCTATAAATCTATAAATGTGACAGATCTGTGCTTTCTACAAAATAAGCAGCAGTCAAACAAAATTTATCTATGACACCAAGTTACTTGAATAAATTTCTCACTTTTTATTTTTCTTCATTAGTTTGAAGTTCAAGCCATGGACAGTGGCTCACCAATGAAAAGCAGAAAAGTCTCAGTTACAATCAGTATCACAAGAGACAAAGTTACTCCATCTTGTCCTTCGAATTCTGTGACTATAGACGAGAAAACACCAGTAAATGCCTCTGTGGCTTTGTTCAGATTTACGGCTTCTGACCTTGACAGCACAGTGAGTATAATGAAAATTGAAATGAATTCAGTAATAACCTTAATAAAGGTGAAACAACATCCCTCTTTGGAAGAGAGATGCCACTCAATATCTTTGGACCTAGTTATCATTTTACTAGCCGTACCTCGCCGGATGTAAGTTGCGGTCGAATTTGAAAATTCATCAGCTGCACAATATGACCAGTAGAGCTTAATGAGTTAAAGAAAATACAAGCTTCAAAGTGTATTCTTAACAATGTTACAACCATAAATGGAAATAAGATAATTTTACGTATAATATATAAATAATTATTGTGCAATATTTTTGAATTATGCATTTAGTAAAGTGCCCACCATCTATGTTATACGGGTTGATATCAAATTTGCATGAAAGAGTTTATTAATCTTTTCTAATTTACTGGATTTCATGTTCATTGTTTACGAAGTAACAGTTAAGAATAGGGATGATGGCTCCTAACAACTTTTGAAAAATGTAATGAAAAGATGTTCTTTGATGTAGAATAAAAAATACCTTATATGCTTTGTTTTTGTTCTATTTGTTACTTACACTTATGTTTTGAACATTCTTCTATCTCATCCAAGGATGCCTTTGTTTTTGGACCTTATGGAAATGGCCTGGCCAGATCTTATTTCAGAGTGGATAGCAATGGAGACGTTTTTGTCAACTTTCCTCTGATAAGCTCAACGACCAGCCGTTTTGTTGTAAGACCTTCATTTTTGTCTTGTTCATTTGATGTCTTAATTTAATAAAGTTATCTGTATAATGATAAGAATGAGGACCATATGCCTCCAAGAATAATGCATGAGTGAAGAATACTTAGATCCAGACAATGAAATCAGACACCGCCATCTCTGATCTGATGTTGATCTTTAAATTTGTGCAAATTATTGTAGCTTCCCCCCCCTCTCCGGTCCATTTTGTTGGTATGAATTTGGTATGATAATATATGATAAAAGATTGCAGGGTGAAAAAGCAAGTGTAAATCATGAAACAAATATTAAGAAAATAAAATTGTGATGTCGAATGATCAAGCCTGGGATCCCTTTTTTAAATTTTTATGAGAAATATTTAATCATGATTTGGTTGACGAGAGCCGAGAGGGTTTTGGAATTTTTAAAAGTAAGTCCTTGAGAGCCATGAGACCCATAGAGCTGGCGCATATCCTGGTTTCTGTAGCGAACAGAGTGACAGTGACGTTTCACCCATCTCGATAGGACGCTGGTCTATTGCAGATTACTTCCCCAGCTGTATGATGTAATTGGAGTTTTTTAATGAGTTTTTGCTTATTTCTAAGGCTCTCTATTTTGACATTGTATTTGACAGCATACATGCAAAAACGAACTTCTATTCTCATGTTTATTAATTTGGAGAGTGGCAGGCAATGTTTTAGTATGATATTTATTTATTAAAAATTTGATGTTTCAATGCATCTTTTGAATTATATCAATTTCTATTCTAGCTTTTCCCTGACTTTACTAAAATGACAATTTGTTTTTAAACAGTTGACGGCAGCTGTATACAATAGCTCCCCACGGAAACCAGGCTACTGCACAGTTACCATCATCGTGCAACGGAATTTGGGAGCTCCTACTTTCTCTCAAACTCCTGTCATAGATGAAATTTATGAGTATGAGGCAACAGGATATTTAGTGGATACTTTAACAGCCACTGATGATGATGGGGTAAATATGAACAAATTATTAATTATAAATAAAAAAATTTACTCACGTAAAAAATTATTTTGAGAATTCGGTTGGAACAATTTTTAGCAATCTCTATCTAAAATGTTGGGTTTAAAAAAAAATACTTTTCATTTTTGTTATGATTATCTAACATAAAGTAAATCATTTATTGTTTTGAATGCACTATGTGATTTAGATGTAAGTTCTTGTGTTTGGTGGCCGAGTGGTCAGATTGCTGGATGGTGAGACTTGATTTGAATTCTGGCAATGGTAGGCCCAATTTTGAGTTATTGGGAGGGAAAGACTCTTCACACCAGAGGAGTTTATTATGTTAAATCTGTGAGCCTGTGCTTGCACATGGATACAGTCTATGAACACATCTTTACTTTTATTTTCTCAATGTTTAACTTTTATTCTCCTCTTTAGAAATATAAAGCATCAATGTTGTCATACCCCCTTAAGCATGCACTTTAAAAAAAATAGGCATAGACTACATCATCTAATCTTAAACTATGGTTCGTAAATTATCCTTGTTGCATGATTTCTTTTCATCAAATATTCAATGCAAATTGTTTTTTACATATACTATGGAATGTTTCATAATTTCGTTTAATTTTTGAAATGTTTCTTTGCCAGCAATGACATATTGCAGAGCATTCAGAAATTTGTTTGACATTCTTTTATTTCTTTTATTAAACTTTATCCTTCTAAAATTTCAGGATGTTCTCAGGTATTATATTTCTTCCACCGATGACAAAGTGTTTGAATTCTTTGAGGTGGATGACCAAAATGGACGTTTGACACTGAAACAGCCTCTGGTCAGAAATCCATTCCAAAATCAATATGGGGTAAAAGCCTTTCAATACTCTTGTCAAATTACTTAAATGTGCTTTTCTAATTAAAGGTTATCTTTTGGTATAAAATTTTTATGTAGATGAGAAGCCATAATAGTCTACACTTTACTTAAAGTTTTGAAATTAAAAAGCCTTACAGAAAACTACTATGGGTGAATTACTGTAACTACTCCCAATGATCTTCCCACCAGTTATCCTGCATGCTCATTTACTCACATAGTTGCTTGGGAACAAAATAAATTGCTATAGTGTATTGCCAATTATTGTCTATCCAACACATTCACTTTTCCGGCTTCTTCAATATATTTTGGGAATAAATGAGTATTTAATCATGATATTAATCTCCACTTATCTGACACACAATCCCACTAAAAACATACGGCTTGACCAGATTTCCACACTTTTATGTTACAAATAATGATCCCACTAAACAAATACATGAGGTTCGGATTATTGTGAAGGAAAATATTGAGACATGACTGAATTGGTGGAATTTCCTGTTTTTTATGTTTTGAAAATGTAATAATGCATTTACCAAAAATGTTTCCAATGTTATAATATCCTAAAATTTGGCAAAAAATGGAAAGTTTTTGTTTTTTTCCAAGACGGTGAGAGCCACCTCTCTTCAATGATAAATGAATGCTTTCTTTGTGTTTCATTTTTCAGTTCTCTATTGTGGCTTCTGATCAGCATACCGTTCAAGAGCGTGTAGGAAGTCTTGCGGTGTCTATCACAGTGCTGAGAGACAAAGCTCCTAGATTTGGTAATCTACCCAATGTAGTCACTTTAGATGAGGAGGATAAATTTGAAAAGCTTGTGTTTACAGCAAGAGCTGTTGATGATGATATAAAGGTGAGTATTAAGTTGGGTATTTGTCCCTCTCTCTCTGTACTATTCATATCAAGGGCACCTCCATTATTTCGCTGCCTTTATTCAACAGAACAGCTATTAAATATGATGAATCTTTTCCTTACCAAGCAAAAAAAAACATTTGCTTTTGTTTTATATTGAGTGTTATGTGTGGCATCGATGGCTGAATGGTAAGGCTGCTGGCCTCGAGATTGTGTCAGCGAAATCCGGTGTTCAACTCCTGGCTGAAACATACCGGTGTCTTGTCCATGCATGGGAAAGACTCTTCACACATTTTTCCCTTTCTCGGGTGTGAATGAGTGCCCAGCTACTGGCAGAGAAAGATATTATTGCCAGTATGTTAGTTTGATGCAGCCTAACAGGCAGAACCACTGGGTTGAGAAGGATAATGAATGACACGACCTGCTGGTGCTGATGCAACGTCTGCGGATGTCAAAGCTCTTGAACAATGGACAGTTTGGAGAAGGATGACTATTTACATAGTTGATGTTGTGGCAAAATTCCCCTTGTTGTGTGATAATGGGGACACCACTGCTGTTAAATAAGCAGTTAGTTGATTATTTTTTAAAAACTGCATGTCATCAATGGAGTGATCAACTGCTTTTCTCAAATTTCTGATAAATTTGTTTCACAGCTCTGTGAATTTAAGGTGCCTTTGTGGCTGTGTGCTGGTCATGGAGATTTCTCCCGCCCACGATATTACTGATAACAGGACACTTGAGAGAATATGAAAATATTATCAATTATAATGTCCTCCTGTATAAAAATTTCCCTGTTAATATTTATAACAACAAATGAAGTGATTCCAAGTCACAAAAAAGTTGACAGACAAACCAGCCTCTCAAAACATATTTAGCTTGCAAGTGCAATATCCCGTGTAGTTAGATAACAGTATCTAGTAGTAAATGCCTGAGAAGCAGTAAAAACTAGCGGATAAACTTGTGTTGGATGATGAAAGATCTGCGGAGACATCTGATTGGCTGTGCTATAGATAACTGTCATCTGATTGGCCGTGCTATAGATAACTGTCATTTGATTGGTCACGCTATTGATGACTGTCAACTGATTGTCCACGCTCGAGGCTAGTGACACTATTTTTATGCCTCTTAAAACAGTCCTGTTAGTAATATCGCCTCAGCCCAGCTCTGCTCTATAAATGGGTTAGGATATCAGATTAGATTTACATAGAACATTCTGCTTATTGCAAGGCTGAAGTCAAGAGATGGTTTGGATCAAACACTTTATCTTTTGGTTGCTTGCCTAAGGCCTTGAGGCCTAAACCACACTACTCTGTAATAGGCATGTATATACCGATTCAATTGTTTTTCATTTTCATTTTTTTAGGGAGATCTGCGATTTGATACTGTTGGTGTTAATGGGGCTCAGGCCTTTTTCACAATTCACCCAGTGTCAGGTAAAGTCACTTTGGATAGAGATCTCATTTCAGACTCCATTCAAGAATATCAGGTGAGATGAAGATGATTTAGATGATTTATTGAAAAAGAAAAATAACTGATTGAAAACTGGACGAATGAATTTTTACAATGTAAAAACCAAATGATTTCTTTGAGAATTATGTGAAGTTTCTTTTTATTTAGCTGTGTTGAAAATGAGAAGTACTGTTGGTAAAACAAAGAGAGCAAAGATAGCCCACATTTGAATACAGAAACGGGTTGACACTGATAGTCTAGTTCAGAGAATCAAAACATATCAGTTAAGATGAAGCTATTTTGACCTTGGTGTAATAGTTTGTTTGTTTGTTATCTTTCCCTATAAGTACCGTAATTAAACAGTGTAGGGACCAGCTCTGTGTCTGGCCGAGGACAGTGTACAAGGCAGAAGGTATCGATGCGCAGACCTAGGTGTAAAACGTATCCCAGGTTAAGTGCAAGTCTGTGCCCCACTAGTACACATGGCCTGATGCAGAGCTGGAAAATCTATGGATCAAGATTGTTAAGGCAAGCAGGGGATCAGTCAACTGTGCCAATAAACCTAGTTTGGAACAAGAAGCAATACACTCTTCAATATTACTCATATCTGGACCAGACAACATGGTATTGGTAATGTAGCCTCAGGTATTCACCCCACAGCTATAGGAACTGTGGAAATTTACCAAAAAGGCAATACGCGCTATATAGATTGATATTTACATTTGCATGTAGTTATTATATGAAAGACGTGTAATTCTGGTCTACCCTCGGAATAGACCTTAAAGACAAATTTCCCCGTGGAATCAATAAAGGGATCTCTTTTTTAAACAAACCCTTTCTGTTCAACACTTACGTGTTTTGACACAAACTTAAATATTGTCATGCTGTTTTTTATTACTAATTTGATGTGTTCCCAATAAGAGTCAAATGGTAACCTGTCAGCCCTTTGTTCAACCTCTCCAATACTTCAATGCAAAAAAATAGGCTCCAACTTTTGAACGAGCTTGTGAGTTGTTATTTTGGGGGTTTTTGTTTGTTTTCGGGTGGTTTGTTTTTTGTTTGTTTTGTTTATTGGTTTTTTGTTTTGTTTTGTTTTTGTTTTGTTTTGTTTTTGGCGGGGGGTTCTTTGTTGGGTTTTTTGTTTTGTTGTTTGTTGGGGTTTGTGTTGTTTTGTTTGTTTTTTTGTTTTGTTTTTTTGTTTGTTTTTTTTGGGTTTTGTATTTTTTTGGTTATTTTATTTGCTTTTTGTTTGTTGTTTTTTTTGTTTTGTTGGTTTGTGTGTTTTTGTTAAATGGGTTTTTTTCTGTTTGTTGTTGTTGCTGTTGTTGTTGTTGTTGTTGTTGTTGTTGTTATTGTTGTTTTGTTTGTTTTTGGTCATTTGATTGTTTTTGTTGTTGTTTTGGTTTTTTGGGGTTTTTGGGGTTTTTTATTCTACTGGCCTGTCCGTCACTGTTTTTAGTTCCAATTATATAGTAAAATCAGTAAATTGTTGTTACCTTGTTTTTATTGAATGTTGATTTTCTATCCGAAGCAACCTTAAACTTTATAATGGTGTTTACATTCCAAATAGCAAGGTTGTGGGAAGAGAGCGTCTTTGTGAAAAGAAGGGGAATAATTCATGAATTTAATTTCGGTAATGTTATGATTATTGGATTGTTTCCCTTTGCCCATAAATTCGCCAGTCTGTTTTCGGAAAGTGTATTAGATCACAGCTTTCGTTATACAGTATAACGAAAGCTGTGATTAGATGCGTGTGTGTGTGTGTGTGTGTGTGTGTGTGTGTGTGTGTGTGTGTGTGTGTGTGTGAGTGTGTGTGTGTGTGTGTGTGTGTGTGACTACTAAATACTTTTTCGTGAAATATAATTTTCCCTCTGTCAATAAGTTGATAAAATTGATGTGCGTCCCCCATACCCAAGACTAATGCCTGGGCGATCCTGGTCGCGATCTCACGAGGACGAAGAGGAACACAGTGTAAGAGAGGAAAGCAAGCCGATTAGGTGAAATCAGTCGACAGCGGCGTGGAAAAGCTATAAGGGAGGTAAATACGCAGCACTCTCGCCTAGTAGGGCCGAATAGGAAAAAGATCTATGTAATTGCATGCCCATTCTCAGATCATTATCTTTTCTAATTGTCTTAAATTTCCATAAGATCAAGTTCAGTCATTCAAAAACAAAATGTCTACTAATACACAAAAGCAGAGAATATTTTCAGAAAAAATATTGACTAATTATGTCTGCACATTCCTGGTGTAAGATCGTGTATAATAAGACAAATGCTGGAGTCACAAGTGTGACCCCCATCGTCTGATATTGACCCTGTTCACAAACATTAGACTACACCATTATTTAAAGTTAGAAAATCAAGAGTCTATTGACGATGCACTTATTGAAAACTTTGGAAAAAAGAACAACATTCAGACATCAATGATAACAACAACAACAGCAACAACAAAAGTGACAACAACAACAACAACAACACCAATTGGTTTTTTTGGTTTGTATTCGTGGCGATGCACACCCGATATCGCAAACGGACGTCAAAATAGAGGTATTCCCTTTATTACTATAAATATATTGACAACAATAACTGAAAACGAACACATTATCAATGCAATGTTGTTAATTTTTTTAACTTTTACTCTAATTATTTATTGCTTTCTCATGGTTATGTTATATCTACTGTTTTTCTATAAAGATGCATACAATACTAACTTGATCTAAAAACAACAAGCGCATATTATTATCACTATATAACTAAGTACCCTGTAATATGAGTAAGATTGTTTATAGGAAATTCGCGGGGCGCGGAACTGATTTCACCTGACAGTATAATAAGGTTTAAGAGCAGTAAAACGAAAGCTTCCCCCTCTCCTTGTCTTTTCCTCTCCGCCCGAGGCCCTTGTCCAAAATCTTGGACCCCCTAGCTACTGAGGCCAGAGAGAACCCGTCCGGCTCCACGTCTCTCTAGGTACCAAGTAGCCTTTTCCTTTAAAAAAAGAATCGCACTCATCGGTGTTTCCGGTTTTCAAAGATCACCACCAAACGTCTAGACATTACGGTCTTTGGAGAATATCACCTAGTAATTTGTTTTTCAATAGTGATATATACTGATCGCGACCCTGATTGCATTTAGAGATGAGCATGGAGCTAGATGATTATCTTAATCTTGGGAAAGCATTTCTCCAACAATATTATCAACTGTTTGATCAAAAAGCCACAAGACCACAAGTCGCCAATTTATACCATGCAAGTTTCTACTTTCTCATTGATTTGATTTTGATTTTGAACTCATCTTATTCTTACCATTATAATTAGAGTAATTAGAATAGCACCAGAGTCCTCCCGCGGTCAACGCTTTCCGTTTTTTAGTCGTGGGCAACTTGGCCTAAAATTTGTTTATAACTGGTTTCCTACCCAAGCCCAAACTAGCAAATTTGAATTTGAACAGTACAAACAAACAGTAGAGAGAAAATTGATTAAAAAGAATTCCACTTTCACTTGTGAATGAAACTGAAACCAAGCCAAGTTTGGAAGGGGTGGGTCACATTACATACATGATTTTGCTGAGTCACCAGGTTGGGTTGTACTGGGGAGTTATTTCCATTTGTTACGTCTACTTCTTCTAGTAGAAGTAGAAGTTCCTACTATTCTAGATTTATTATTATTATTATAATTAATTTAATTATGTCTAAACTACTATTATTAACTATTATTATAGACTATAGTTATAGACTAGACCTATACTACTATAACTATAATAATAATAAACTAGATAAAAATTTAAAGTAAAGATTTACAATTTACTGGATCAAACAAGGGCAAGGGTAAAAACATTGATTGGTTTTTCTAGTGTGTTGTTTATTGTTACTAGTAATACTAGTCTACAGTTACTTATAATTATAGACTTACAACTTACACAAACTTAGACATAGAAATAGAGTGAATGCGGAGTGGGACATATTTTGGTTAGTTAAACATTTTGTTGCACGTCCATATCAATATCAACTTCCTACAATTTTAACTCGGTGGTCAATAGTGTGCAACTTTTTAATAAACAGTAAACAGTACAGAGCTGTTGAGTTGATTAGCTATGTGCTGATGCTGTGCTTTGCATTAAGAATGAATCGTTACTAAATTGAGCTGAACTTTCATTCCTTATAATTGTAGATTTTATATCTAACTTTCTCATTTCAGACTCGTGATTCAACTCTTTTGTTTGAGGGTGATCGGTTAAATGGTGCAGAAAGTATCATGAAGAAATATGGGGTAAGTAGGTGATGATAATAGTGATGGTACTAGGAACAGACATGAGATAATAAGTCCTAAGAATGCAGATTATACAGGAATTCACAGTGAATTTCAGTGACTGAAGTACATCAGCAGCTATCTTCCCAGCGGGAACAGGGATGTTGTTTATTCGACACTTTTGCTTTAATGCCGTAGAAACTGGCTCTATGGCCCATTTTGGCAAATTATTTATTTATTTAATCACAGCCGTCTGCTGCCTTGCTTGGCAGTTTGGGTGCCAGATTTGAAGATAAATGCAAAAATACATTTAAAGTCATAGATTATAACGCTCTCCGGAAAAGTCCTGGAATTTTGTTTTAGGGGCAAAAGTCCTGGAAAAAGCAAAATAGTCCTGGAATATCAATAATCCAGATTTTCAAGGGACAAAGCAAAGATTGGGAGTAGGTGAACAAGATGGCCACTGACACCCATCGTGACTACTCATTACTCATAAAATGTCATTAGCAAATGGGTAATGTCTTTTATGGGGCAGAGAGAGTGTGTGCGTGTGTAAACAGCCAGAGTAAGGTAGGACCTGTGCTTGTTGGCCGGCCCGTTCTATCCCTGACCTATGTTATAATCGTCTATGTTTGATGTCAGGATTCCCCAGTCACAATCATTACTACCACTACCTCTACTACCACCACTAGAGCTGGGTCGAATCAGCAATTCAGTTTGTTGCTCGCAAGTCCCGGCGACGTGAGGCAAATCGCGAGTCTTTCCTTCAAGTCACAAGCCTGAATTGACTCCAATTCAATTGTAATTCATGAGTTGTAAGCAAGCCTGAATTGCTTCCAATTCATGAGTTGCAAAGCAAGCCTGAATTGACTCCAATTCAATTGCAATTCATGAGTTGAAGCAAGACTGAATTCATCATAAACAACTACGCATCCTCTTGTCTTGGCCAAACGCCAACAGACAGCGTAGCGTGTCTATCACTCTCTCTCTCTCTCTCTCTCTCTCTCTCTCTCTCTCTCTCTCTCTCTCTCTCTCTCTCTCTCT
>JARFNW010113850.1:0-12678 GCA_031763155.1 Dirona albolineata
ACATATAGTCCATGTCGTCGCGCCTTTCAAGATGAATTTGTTAGTGGGTTGGGTGTGGATGAACTGTACGACTCAGATGGAATCTATTCGAGACATGAAAGAGATAAGGTGACCGCCGATACTTATAAGACTGCCAAGGGTTTTGTTATTGAATTGGCTGTTTTTGTTGACGCAAAGTACAGAGCTCGTTTAGAGGAAATGGTACCGGGGCGAGAGGACGAGTTTGTGTTGATGTCCACAGCTGCCGTGCAAGCACTGTACAGTAACACTGAGAAAGTAGGCTACGACGTTCGCATTAAAGTTAAATTATTCATGGTCTGGCGTGTAAATCCTGTAGCTTATTACTTCCAAGAACTCCTGGGACGAAATCTGCGATCTTTTTGCAGCTACACAAGGAAGCACTACAAATATGACATACATTTCCTACACACGGGAGTTACAAAGGAGAAATCGGCAACTGTCGGTCTTGCAACACTTGGCGGAGTGTGTAATCTTAACAGGTGTGCTGACATGAAATCTATCTCCAGCTACAGAGTTATCGTCATGGGCCACGAGATCGGACACTTGATTGGTTTCAGTCATCACGGAAATGCCAGATGCCCTGACGACATCAAGAAACTCACCAATGGTTTTATGGGACGAGGGAATTATTTTACACCGTGCAATAAATGGGAGTTGCACGATTTTTTCAGCAGAGGCAACGGCCAGTGCTTGTTTGAAGAAACAGCGATAACAACGACGGACGAAAAGTATTTGAACCTACCAAGCGTTTTGCCAGGACAGTACGAGTCACCAGATGAGCAATGTCGTCTGTTGGCAGGAGAGGGATATGAATTCTACAGGCCTTTTGATTTGAGGGGAGTTGGAGAATGCGCTTTTTGGGCGTGCATCAACTTGGACAAAGACAGCCCAGAGTATCTTCGTGTTGTCAAAACGGACGCCTTAAGAGGCTATCCATGCGGGGAGGAAATGTTTTGTCAAAATCCGTATTGCCTCTCGTGGGAAAAGCCTTCAGTGGTGTGGGACGTCCAATACCTTCGAGAACAGAAACGACCCGTCACCTGGTCCGACTGGTCCCAAGAATGGTCCGAGTGTTCTAGTGAATGCGGCCCAGGTGTGCAACTCAAACGACGTCGGTGTGACATCAACAACGGTACATTTCTGACTCCTTACTGCCGGGGACCTTCAATCCAGGCACGGCTTTGTAACAAAGACCCTTGCCCCGGAAAGTCAGCTGCAGAAAATACAATTCGACAAGCTCGCGGAGATGAAATTTGTGCTAGATTTTACAAGAATAAAGTGCCCCTCAAAGTGAAAACGAACAGCACGTACCTTCCAAAATCAACAGATTTCGGACTTAACGACCGATCAAGTAAATATCTTGAAACCAGGAGCTGTATGCTAACATGTAAACGAAACCCGACAAATCGAAATCATCTTGATGGAATATTCCCCGATGGGACACCTTGTACAGAGTCTCAGAAAACTGCGGCTGAAAGACAACGTTTCGGCATTGACCTTCGATGTGTCCAAGGGGTGTGTACAGAGCTCAACAACTGTCCTGGGAACGAGGACAAAGACGCGTGTGGTGTTTGTGGAGGGGATCCAATTCACTGTGTCAATAAAATCGCTGGTGCAGACTATGATGTTCCCCCGGGAGAGAGAAGCGTTCTTGCCGTTCTCCCACCAGGGACAAAAGGTATTGACATCAACATGAATTGGGTGGAAAATTTAGAGGTCAGATTTGAAGTTTTTAACAAGGCAGGTAGGAAGATATTGGGTACTGGTGGCCTCTTCAAAGGGAGATCATTCAAGGGGAAACGGGCGGCTGAATACGCTGGGACAAAGTGGACGTACTCAGATAACGCCTACGTCAGAGCTGATGGCCCCACGGACCAGGAAATGGTGGTGAAGGCATTACGTCATGGAAAACCAATCACACGAATTCACATCACCTACCTTCTGCCAGAAGACGAAGATGAGGTGTTGATATAAGATAAGATAAGATAAGATAATACTTTATTTTCATCCCATTGGGGAAATTTGTTTTACAGACATGTATAAAAATTACAACATACAAGTTATACGCATAAGATATGGAGCACCACAGTATTGAAATGAATAATAAAACATGAATGACATATGAATAATACATGAATGATATAGACAAACGGTAGCCAGGCACCTGGTGGTGTAAGAGGTGATAACATAGACAAACGGTAGCCAGGCACCTGGTGGTGTAAGAGGTGATTATATAGACAAACGGTAGCCAGGCACCTGGTGATGCAAGAGGTGGTGATATAGACAAACGGTAGCCAGGCACCTGGTGATGCAAGAGGTGGTGATATAGACAAACGATAGCCAGGCACCTGTTGGGGCAAGAGGTGGTGATATAGACAAACGGTAGCCAGGCACCTGGTGATGCAAGAGGTGGTGATATAGACAAACGGCAGCCAGGCACCTGTTGGGGCAAGAGGTGATGATATAGACAAACGGCAGCCAGGCACCTGGTGATGCAAGAGGTGGTGATATAGACAAACGGCAGCCAGGCACCTGTTGGGGCAAGAGGTGACGATATAGACAAACGGTAGCCAGGCACCTGTTGGGGCAAGAGGTGGCGAACCGTGGGCAACCCATATTTAACTAGAATTAAGAAATTTTTGTATTTTAGATAGTGTTAAAGGTGTGATGATTCTCTTTGATTCCATAACTTAAATAAACTTCTCAGGTGTGAATAGCGCCAGAATCCACATCTAAAAATGTTATGAGGCTCTTAACAATTAAAAAAAACCAAACAGAATGAATAAACAATTACTACATGTATTCTAAAACAGAGTAGTGAAGGCTTCAATCTAAAAATATAGCATGATTAAACACCATAAAAACATCTGACAATTGACAAAAGAAATGGCAATGGGGCGGATCGAATAGATTTATTGAAATCACGAGCTGTATTCTCACATGAAAATGAAACTTTCCTGATCGAAATTGAGTCTACAGGAGGGGTAGTGTGTATCTATAGGAAATAGTTCATGCTATTCCCATTTCGACTACTTTAGGCCTAGCTAGTAATCGAAATAATAATATAAATGCAAAAAGTTGTCTTGTTTCCATAATCTGTGTTTTCATGTCCCGCCCACTGTCACATCATGTATTATATTGATTGTCAGTCGCACTGAATTGTCTACTGTATGCTATTGATGATGTCATGCTTTTGTTTCTTGTTGTGAATGACTGGTCGATGAGGAAGAGATTGACTTTATTTATGTAAATATTTTTTACCTGTAATGCCATTTTTGTCATGTATCTATACGCCATTGTAAGCGTAAACTATTTGCCATTCTGTAAATAAATATATATCTTATTTTATCTTATTTTGTATCATCATATCTTATCTTGTATTATTGTTGAAACGTTTTCAGCTTAACGGATTTTGGACAAGCTGAAATCTTAAAACAGACGATATCATGTGTCATGTGATTAGACTGGCGGGACATAACTCTAAGGTCCCGAAAACAGTTCTACTCAGGATTCAAACCGTGACCTCTACGTTCCAAAGCTAGCCCACTAGCTAATACCCTGGAGTCTACTTTGATATTTTTGTTGTTGTTGTTGTTTGTTTGTTTTGTTTTTGTCTTTGTTTTTTTTTTGTTTTTGTTTAAAAAAAATTGAGATCAGTATGACATTCGACTTTTAAATAAAGCCAAAGGTTTTGTATTTAATATGGCTCTGGCATCTTGGGATCCAAAAATGTATTACTTAATTGAATATGCGTAGATTAGGTTCTTCGAAAACATATTTGACATTGGAATATGTAGAGAACTGTCTTTACCTTACGGGTTTTGAATATGGACAGGTTAGGTTCTTCAAAAACCTGCTTGACATTGGAATCTAAGGAATGAGGGCTGCCAGAAACTAAAAATCCAAATGAAAATTATGAAAAAACAAGGGAAAATGGCATAGCTTCAAATCATAGACATGTAACAGAACAAAGAACGTTTCGGGTCTCCCCTTCCGAAACGTTCTTTGGTCTGTTACATGTCTATGATTTGAAGCTCTACCATTTTCTCTTGTTTTTTTCATACCTTCTATTTTGACATTGGAATGAATAGAGAACATTTCTTTGTCTTAATGGTTTTTGAATATGGACAGATTATGTTCTTCAAAAACGTCCTTGACATCGGGCTATGTAGAAAAGATTTCATTGTCTTCAGAAAGATTGGCGGATACCCTTTCTTTGGGTCTGAAGATGACAAAAAGTTCCTAGCTTCCGGGGAAAAAATCCTTTCGAAATTCGAAATAAATATTATTTTATTTATTGTCAATTCTAGACGTATAAAAATCAGTTGACGAGAAGAGTGTACTGGCTCACTCCTAATATTTTAACTGTTTCACATGTTTTATGGTTTGGATTGCGGTCAATTTAATAGAATACGAATGGCCATGACTGGATATACTCGTCGACAAACTGATAGGTCTCTGGTCTTTAATGCTGGAGTAGACCTAGTGGAAGGACGCTCAAGAGGTTAATTAATTGTTTCACAGAAATTGGGAATTTCATTGTCAAGAAACGGAACAAAATCATCATCATATCGTATCGCACCAATGTTAGATCCAATCAATAGCTTCTGGAGTGCAGGCTCCGAGGTCAGCGTCAGTACATGTCGGTCCCAGTTTGCATTCAAAAAAGATTGTGCTCCATGTTCTGAGTCTGGTGTCCACACATTCATTGCCCATCAGAAGAAAATCCCAATTTGTGTAAATTGTGTTTGGTCTTGTCCACTTTAGCTCTTGCTCGGTTCAGTGCCACCCATTCTTTTCTAGGAAGCTTCATTCTGCTTGGCAGTTCCAGAACAACATGACCAGCTATCATGGTCGACCGACTAATCGGTCGTGGCATTTTATGAATAATACTTTCAGCCGACAGATTGGTAGGTGGAATCCAGAGAGCTAATGACAATTTACAACTAGATTCCTGGAAAGGAAACGGATAGAAACTCAATGCAATAGATCAAGGATATTATCCAGTGGTGTCAGTTTGGGGCGCGACATTCGTCCCAGTCGCAGATTGATTACTCTCTACGTCACCACATATTTCAGAGTAGTAAGAAGAGCATAGAAGACCTACCAACTAACTTCATTGAGCACGAATGACGAAAAGGATGTCCAGGTTATACAGCTTCTTATTTTCACAAAGAAATGAGGGCTGCCAGAAGCTAAAATCCAAAAATGAGGTATGCACAAAAAAAAGAAGAAAAAAAGCAGGTGAAAATGGTGTAGCTCCAGGTGTAAAAGAAATAACAATACAAAGAACGTTTCTGGTCTCCCCTACATCAGCCAACCAGCACAGAAAACATAAAACATAGAATACAAATAGAAAATCGTAAGCTGTGGGGATCAAGGCGATGTTGAAGCTAAGACTGGTTGCTGCTTTCCTTCCTCCGAATATCACTTGACCAGTGGTAGTCTTAGCTCCAATATCGCCTTGATTCCCACAACTTAAGATTTTCTATGTTTTATGTTTTCTCTGCTTCTTGGCTGATGAAGGGGAGACCCGAAACGTTCTTTGTTATTCTTCTTTGTTTTCCTTTTACACCTGGAGCTACACCATTTTCACCCTTTTTTAACGTTCACAAAGATACTTGTGAATAGTATCGAGTTTTGATGCTTTGCGAAAGAAAAATAAATACTTTTGCTAACATTATCTTTGTTAGCTGATAACATGATTCGTTTCCTATTTGAAGCCATCGACTATTAAATATGTAATCGGTGTTTGAAGCTGCTACCTGTAACATATTAACTATTTAATTAATTTAAAAGGGGGAAAAAACCGAAGTAAAAATAAAACGTTTTGCTCCCCTACCTTCATTCATACTGCCAACTACCTAATAACCCTTTATCGATAATAACTTGCATGGTGAGTTATCACTTCAACTTCAACTAATGTAAACACATCCCTTTTTGCCATTTTATTAATATTATGGAATATTTCCATGCCAATTATAGTTAACTGATTCACTACCAGGCAAAATCTAGGCTGAGACGCAAGGTGAAAATGAGGAAGAATATTTTTTCGTACAGGGTCTTTTTAGATGAGGATTACTCATTACAAAATTAACAAAACCATAGAAAATGACATACCACTAGAAAGGTAATTGCATGAAGAAAATAAATATATCAAGTTTATGTATGTGAGTGTATATTTATGTTGAGTTTTTTTGGTTGAAATTGAAATGTTTTTAAAATGTTATGCAATTTCTAAATATAGTTTCAACTTACCAGACTCGCCAGTGCTGTGATGTCATAGGTATCCAAAATAATCCAATAAAGAATAAAAGTACATTGTCTTGTGAGTGTTTTGACATGTCATAAGGTATATTTACACAAAAATTAAAATAATTATCACCATTCTAAAAAAGGTAGTGATGATGAATAATTTCATCAACTTCCGCTATACAAGCAATAAAAACTATACTACTACTACACGATTCACACAGGAGTAAATCTAAAAACTAGGGCATTGGTTATTTCTATTTACATTTATATATATACATTCAACCTTTAGAAAGGGATTTTACGCATCACTAGTTCAAGACCTTGAGATGGTAGGCCTTGAAACAACCCTTCGGGCATAGGTGCGGCTTTGAGGAGCACCCGGTGCAGACATACGATGACCGCTTTCTTTTTTGTGCTGTGCTACAGTGTGCACAGTCCCTGTCCTTGCCAACAAAGTCTACAAGGTGTAGACCAGACACTCTGTCGACCGCATCATTGTGTGTTTGTACACCGGTCCTAGGACCGTCGCGTCGTGGCGCTCCCCTCGCCGCGGCTTCAGCAACGAAACCGTCGACAAGTTTTTCCTTGAATTTTTTCAAAGAAAGTTTCTTTGCATCATCAGCATGCAGTAGCGTGTATAATATGTGCGCGTTGAACTGGGTAATTTCTATTATCCAAAAGAACAATTTCTTCCACCATTTGATGGTCTTACGGTGGTGATTGCCATAATAAGACACCATCTGGTCCGCCTTGTCGCAACCGTTCATATATTTATTGTACAAATGTACCATTTCCGGCTTTTCAACCGGCTGTCTTCCTTCTGTCGTTACGACACGGTTTGAACTTGATTTGGTGGAGACAAGGACACACGGCTTTTTGGCTTTTTTGTCCCTCCAGGCTACACAGACGGAATCGACAGGGGTGGTTGAATGGAAATACATCGACTGTCTGTGTTCGAGTTTTAGGGTTTTCAACTCCGCAGGGAAATTCTTTCTCATGGTATTGACCGTACCGGTGTAGTTAAATTGTTTGCTGATAAGATATTCAATCAATGTTGACGACGTGTAATATCTATCAGCGTAAATATGATGCCCTTTGCGAAGGCAACTGGTGAGGGTGTCAAATACTCGAACTGCATGACTGTCCCCTTCCACAGAAGTGTCGAGATAGCTTGTATTGCTGCCGTAATACGTCAGAATATTGTAGACATAACCGGTTCTACTGTCGCAAAGACCATAATTTTTTATATGGTACTTTTCCGGTTTTGATGGGTTATATTGTTTGGATTTGAAACGTCCTTGAAACCCTACCACCATTTCGTCAATGCTGACCTCTTCAAACGGATAGAACGCGTTTTGAAACTGTGATATTAGTTTTGAAATAAACGGCTCTATCTTGTCCTTTGACGTGGTCGATTCAACGTTACCGACGTGAAGTGCGGTATGGAATATTTGTTCAAATCGCCGACGCGGAAACATATCGTGAAACCAAGGGGTATACTTTGCCCCGCGCTGTGACCAGTAATCCTTCACGGAGGGTCGTGGATCCATGCCCATTTCAGTAATGACGGCAAACAATTTATAAAGTTCACCAAGAGTGATGTCACGCCATGTATGAACAAATGCATACCTTCCTGCAGTTGGTGTTTTACGCACGATGTACTGTTGCGCATATTCGTTGATGCACGTAAGTAGATTTGTCATCAGTGGAAGGTCGAGGAGAGATGAAAATATGTCAAAAGCTGTTGACTCTGCGGTTAGTTGGTCTTGACCACTGCTCACCAACAAGCCACACAAAGATGCATTGGCAAATCTAAACTCATTAGACGTTTTTGTCTCTACCTCTACTTTTTCCCAAGCCCAACCTAAATTGTTTTGAGTCCTAGACTTATTTCTAATGTTAGACACAGGCACAATGGGCGTGGCAACGGGCACAGCTGATGTTACCTCAGTTTCGCTTTCACTATCACTACTACTACTTCTAGGTCTCATACGTTTTTTCCCTCTTCGAACAGGAGCTGATGGTCTAAAATCATCTGATGAACCATCACTATCACTACTTTCCTCTAAATTCAGAAAAAGACTATGCACTTGCTGCGCTGTAAGCCTAGCAGGACGGCCCGACGATGTAGTAGGAACAGCTGGCATGATCACTTCACAAAACGAAAGCTCGTATCAAAACAATCTCACAACACAATGAAATCCAACCACAAAGAACGCTTGGAAAATTGAAAGAGACGCCAAAATGACTTCGTTTCGCTATCTAGGATAAAAAAAAATTCGGATTTATAGTAAAACTATAATTAGCTTAGACTACAAGACAATTTTGAGAGACGTGGTACGCACGCCGATAAATCGGCAATTGGCCACCGGCGGCCATTTTCTTTGCCGATATATCGGCAATTGGTAGCGAATCAGTTAATGAATTAAATTTGATTGCATTTTCAATGATAATTTAATTGCTCATTGCTAGACTACTTGATTTATGCGTAGATTGGCGTGTATCTTCCATCCTAGTCCTAGTCCTCCTACTCCTCCTAGTCCTAGCTAGTTAGTGACACTACTAGTCTAGTCTAGTCTTAGGCAGTGCTGTTAATGCTATCTCTAAAACTAAAGGTAAAAGAAGATGGTGATAGTGATGAGGAGAAGGCTGAAGGCCTGAAACTGAAGGCGAAGGCTGGTACTGGTGGCACTAGTGAAGCTGAAACTGAAGGATTCAGATCCTGATTCAGAATTCAGTTGATCTACTACAGTTACAGTAGAGACTACAGCTGAGACAAGACATGTCTGTCTACTAATAACTAATACTAATAATATCCAGCAGGACCCATCATTGATCATGAATCATAGCCATCATCATATATCATATCTATAGGCATAGGCTATATAAATATATGATAGGCCGAGAGTGTACTACACAGTTACTACAGTACAGTACAGTTTGATTGAGTGACAGCTAGAATTAGTCAGGTTTATATTGGTAGACATCATCTGTGATCCATCCTTACCATCTACTACTAAGACTAAGATCCATGGTTTCATCAATGAAAATTGGACAGAGTAGCATCGAGGACCTTTTATTTAGGTTGTTTTATTTTTCTGATGGCTGTGTTGGGTTGGTTGGGGCAGGGTGGTAGTGAATGAGGGCGAGGGGTGGCGACATTTGTTTTGTCTTTGAAAAGTTTTCCCCTTGAATCAGTTTTGTAAGGAATTGGATGTCATATATATTGATATTATATATTTGAGTGAAGATTATAATATAATTATAAGTCAGTTCGCCTCCTGCCTATAAAAAATATATTTTCGTCTCAACTATGTTTTATTAGATTATATATTGTGCAATATTGAAGAAAACATAGAGTTATAATGGCAAAGTGTTTACATTATCTTTGAATTTTCACTCTTTTGTTTTGTAATGACTTGTTGTTCTGATCATGCAATCTTTCTTGAAATTAATTAGTGTAAAGGCATTTATATTCTGAAAATAATTTTATCTTTTTCTCCCCCTTTCTCCAGTCACCATCATCATCACTTGCTTGATTATATTTGACCAGTCAAGATGAAACTGTTAACCCACAACATGCTGACCTCCAACATCATCAAAGGGGTCACCAAGGGGTTTCCTCTCAACATTGTGGTAAGGCCAATAATAATTGTAAACTGTCAAGGAACATCTGACATATTGGGACCTTTAAATGCTATGTTTAGCACACTGTATGATTTACATTGCAGAGAGAAGGGTACACATGTTTTTGGTACCCCAAAAAAATTAACCAATTTTTTTCAGACTTACATGGTTCAGCATTTTCACCGACGATGCGCAGCCCACTCTGATTAATCGCAATTCCTTCAATGCAACTGCTGCTTAATCGCAACTTTTTCAGAAAAACGGAATTCATTTTCTATATAAAAGTTATTGTCATTGTCATTGATGTATCACAACTCCCATCGCTTTAACCGAAACACAACTAATTCAGCCTTATTACAACTTTGATAAAACCCGATTTGTTAGAAAATGCAAAATTGAAATTAAAATTAAAATTTTCACAAATGAGTTATAAACCTATCATCTGACATTTAAAAAAACTGCCTCCGGTCATTAACCGCCCTTCAACTCAAACAATACTATTGAAACTGTCAAGGCCTCTTGTCCAGTAGTCTCTCACCTTAGGGAATAGAGATGAGAGGCCATCTTAGACTTAACCTTAAAACAGCTTTAATCTGTCATTTTTATCATCTCCACTTAAACGCAACT
This sequence comes from Dirona albolineata, assembly GCA_031763155.1. Taxonomy (NCBI): domain Eukaryota; kingdom Metazoa; phylum Mollusca; class Gastropoda; order Nudibranchia; family Dironidae; genus Dirona; species Dirona albolineata. The sequence continues at coordinate 10,531 of JARFNW010113850.1, forward strand.
TCAGATAATCGCAACAATTTCTTGATTCTCCACGAGTTGTGATGAAGTGGAGAGGACTGTATATATATTATAATATTATGTGTTCTACATTATAATATATATATATATATAACCTGACTATTATTTTTCTCTCCATGAAGTTTGAAATCATTTTTGAAAATTAAATCAGGTTCAAGCTTTGTCAATGGTTTTAAATATTTATTAGATATAACTTTAAAATGTTATATTCCTTTTTCTTCCACATCCACTGACGATCGAGTTAGATTAGGAAATATCCTTTTATTTTTCTTCTATATTTTGCAAGTAGTAGTAGTGACTAGTCCCTTTCACTGACGATCGTGTTAAATAATTTGAAATATATTCATTTTTTTTCTTCTATATTTTGCAAGTAGTGACTTGTCACTTTCACTGACTAGTCCTGTTAAATATTGTTTTTCTTAGGCTACCAAAGTGGAGAAGATGGAGGTTGATTTCAACCCTGCGTTTGTCGTCAAGTCATTGAGCAAGATGGACTGGCCTGCCCTCAGACAGGCAGCTGTACAGGTAACAGTAACAGCAACGACTTTCTGACTTTCATCAATTTGAAAATATAATCACATTTGGTTGCATTGGTTTGTTCTATTGGGGGTTATTTTTATAGCTATCTCTAAGGTTCTATTGAAAATAAAAATTTTCATTACAAATTAACAATGTTAAATCAAGCCCCATGTCCAACCATGAATGGAATGTGAAGAATGTCCAATAAAAAATCCTGTGATATTATTATGCACAAATGCACCAAGTCTGTTATTTGTGCTGTGCCATTTTAACATTTTCACTTTTATGATTTTGCATTGTTCTTATTGTTTCAGGCTGGAGAAGTTGAAGGTTTGCCGGAAGAGTTAGAGTCGGGCTATGAGAGTAACGAGGAGCTGTTGAAGAAAATTCACCATGTCATGTTGGAGGTAAATAAATGAAGAGGGAGCAGGCACTCAAAGTCTAGTGGACAGAATGATAGTAGGATCCTGTTACAGTGCCAGTTAGACACAAGAACAGGAATAGAATAAAGATTTTCGGCGACCAGAGGAATCGAACCCATGCCTGCCACAGCAACACTGCCTTGCCGTGAAAAGCGAATCAACTCACTGGGGTGGCAGTATGGCTCAGAGGTAGTAAGTTGATTCCCCTGGTCGACAAAAATCTTCTTTTCTATTCCTGTTCTTGCCTTTCACTGGGACTGTAACATCAATGTTAGAGGTACCCGTATGGATCTGATGTACCCTTTGCCTTTCTATTTCGTTTCAAGATTAGATGGGGCATATTTTACCACACTCCCATGAGAAAGTGAAACAAAGAGAAGAAATTGCTATTCAATTTTAGAAAGATGTTTTGAATTCGAAATGTCACCAACGAAAATATTCATGCCTATTCAAGAAGTCAGCGCGAGGTCGGTTGTTGTACGCTTAAGTCACGACCTATTGACCGATATTATTGAGTTAACTTTTTCACCGCCTGGCAAGAGACATAAATGAGACAGTTCAGAATTATGGATAGAATATCGAGATGGCTAGCTGAGCTATTAGTTTGAAACCCCTTGCAAAGTGGTGTAAAGTAGACGCAACACACATTGTCATTCAATATCATTTTGGTCCCCACTCGTTTGCTTTGGTTTTTTTCACTTTAGCTTGTGGAAAATTTAGTTTTGGGTACCCACTGCTTTTCTTATCTGAAAATAGTTTGTTTGTTATCTGTTCCCTTTAGTAATGTGATATGAATGCGCCTTGATACAAACACTGGAGTCACAGCCATCTTGGACTTTCCAATGTCCAATGTCACATGACCTAATTTTTTTCGTTAATGGTCGCACAAATCGAATTGTCTTCCACGGCGTAGAATTTTGCCCCAAAACCGCTACTTTAGTTGGAGCCAACATCTGGTTGTAATTGGGACCGCCCGCTGCATTCCATCGGTCAACGCTGGACCGTAGCGTGAAAACGAAAACATCGCACTAATTTTGACGCGTATCGTGGACGTGCCATTAATTAAAGATGCGCTACGGCTGTTGGTACAAATGTTTCATACATTCTTACCACATCTATCGAAAGATAAAGACGTGTTGTGCATTTTAGTGAAAGGCCAGTGTTTTTACGATAATTCGTTCAAAATTTA